>RYFJ01001244.1:0-236042 GCA_003991445.1 Oryza meyeriana var. granulata | reverse complement strand
ACAAGAAAGAGAGAGATTCAGGATGGTAGCGGCGTCTGGGAGATGATAGATGCCTTTCTGTCTGGGCGGCCCGGGCTGAGATGGAGAGGAGGCAGGAGAGTAGACAAAGGCTTCCGGAAGCGGCGGAGGCGTAATACGTAGCTCCTGTGTGGTTGTTTGCTCATGTCGAGATGAATGTGGTTTGCTGTTACAGAGATGAATCTGGGTGTCAGGAGCTTCGCCCCCCGTTCGGGGACGAAGCCTTCAGAGTGTTTTTAAGTTTAGCCGCTCTCCGGGAAGAAGAGAGCCGTAATAGAGAGCGAGAGAGAGCAGAGAGACCCGGGGTCTCTTTCTGCTTGGCATGGATCTCTTTCATAGTCTCAAGGGGAGTTCCACAGTGCTAGCTCACATGTGAGGAGAAGCTTTTTCTAGGTATGATATGTTTGTCGCACTGAGCGCGTGCTGCTGAGGCACGCCGGAGTCGGTCAGGACGTTTGTGGTCCGTCACTGTCAGACGGCTTGTGGGCCGGCTTGGTGGGGAGGTGTGACAGCTGCACGAGCATGGCTATAGGTGTGGAAACCCATGAAGCCTCTCAGTCAAAAGTTTCTCTGCCGCACATGGGAGCGGGCTCACGGGCGGGGGTCATCATGAGAGCCACGCATGCCCGACCGGGCGACAGGCGCGCCGCGCCCCGTCGCCTCGTCATTAATGTGGGTGGTTGGAGAGCTGATCCGCTCGAGTCATGCTCGTGCCGGGGACAGGCCGGACGAAGCTACGAGCCCGGGAAGGGAAGCGCGCCCCGGGAACGCGGGACGAGCTGCAATGCCCCGGGATCGGAGGGGCGACCCGGGACGTGCCCCAAGCGAGCTGTGGGCCCCGGGCCGGGGGCGAGACGGGCGGGAAGTACCTAGTATTGTGTCGGGGACGCGCCCCGAGAAAGGAGTTGTGGGCCCCCGGGCCGAGGCGAGACGGGCACGGGAAGTCCCAGCAATGTGTCCTGGGCGCGCCCTGGGACCGAAGCCGAGGCCGGGCACGGGGGGCGAGACCTGGTTCCGGGAATGCCCCCTCGGGCCCCGGGGCCCGAGTGGATGTGGGCGCACGTCGGAGGCGCTCGGGAAAAGCGTACCGGGCCTGGGCAGTACTCCGGCCCCAGGTATTGGCGGGGAAACATGAGCTTAGCCGGCGTCACCGGTGCAGAATATGGGCCCCGGAGGTGCTGATGTGGCCGAAGATCCACGCGTCCCCGGAGAATATGGAACCCTCATTCCCGTTTCGCCGACAGACTCTATTTAGTACTACTAATTACTGGAGTTGGAACAGAGTCAATCGGAGCTACGAATCAAACGATATGATTTTTCGAAATTTAAATGAATTTCTGGATAGAGGAAAAAGTGTTGTTTGAATTTCTAGAATGGAATATTCTCGGGAAAGGAGACAGCCTGGCACAGGTCTAGTGGGTACAGACAAAAAGCTGGGGCGTAGCGGTGGAAAGGAGGTGGGGCCCGGGTGCGGCGATAGAGGGATGCAGAGCACGGTTATGGCCGTAGTGGACCAGATGAAATGGGCCCACGCGTCAGCGGTTCATGGTCCCTAGACAGGGTACACGAGGGGAAAGGGGAGTGGTATGGGTATACGAGGCAGTCCGTGGTGGACCAAGGGTGCACAGGCCCATGAGACATTGACATGTTAATGGTCGCGATGGACTGGGTGCATGGCGCGGGATCTATTACGAGCAGGCTGATCTCGGCACGTGTCACTCTGAGTTTTCCCTTAATAGAGCCACAAAAAATATATTAAAGAAAAACCTTAAAGAAATTATTTAAAAGGTCTTCTGAATTAATTAAATTAGAGAAATACAAAATAATAAATTGTTATGGCTTGGAATATTTTTTCTATATCCCTTGCCAAAATACCTACAGGATTTTTTATGAGGAATTTTTAGAGCACTATATGTATTTTAATAATTCAAAACAAATTATTGGAATTTAATTCGCTCTGGAAACCTTTTTTTTTCATTTTTTTTTTTCCTTTTTTTTTTTTTTTCCGTTTCCATTTCTCCTTTTCCTCTTTTCTCTCTTTTCTTTTCTCTTCCTGGGCCGCGGCCGCTCCTGTGTGGCCTGTTTGCGTGCCCGCAAGCCCCACGAGCTCCTCTCCCCCCACCGCGCCAGCTGGGCCTGTCTACAGCGAGCCGCCCCGCTCTCCTCCTCTGACATGTGGGACCGAGGGGTCCAATGTCAGACCTGTCTTCCTCCTCTGGCCGAATCGGCTGGAGGGGGGAAAATCTCGCTTGCCGTCGGATTGGCTCCCGTTGCATCCGCCTCCGCCTCGGGTTCGAATTGCACGGACTGAGTCCCCCGCTCCACTCCCCCACACACTCCCATCCTCTCGGCCGATCCCGGTGTGAATTTCGCACCTCCCACCTCCGCAAGTTTTCCTCTTTCTGCAAATAAGCGACCGCTTCGGCACATATCTCGCTCTCCTCGTGCCTATTAAACCAAGCTGTACCCCTCCTCTCAGTTTCCCTCAACGCCCAAGCTTTCCGTGCCCCTAGCCTCGCGCAACGTGAACTTGAGCCCCCCCGCGCATGCTCCGCGCTCTAGCCACTTGACGTCACCACCGTAGCCGCCCGCGCAGGCCACGTGCCCGCCACCGCAGCTTCGCGCACGCCAGAGAATCCTGGCCGCCACTCCACAAGCCCCTACACCGCGGAGTCCTTCCCGTGTCAATCCCCTCAGTAGCCTCCACGGCCTTCGGCCTCCCTGTCCATCAATCTGCTTGGCCATTTCGACCCTATCTCTTCCTACATCTTCGACCATGAACCCTCGACTCGTTCGTAAGGGCCTCTGTTGCCGCGTTGCGCCGCCGAAACGCCGGTGATGTGTAGGTGGTCACTGTCGACAATCTTGAACCTTGCTGCGCTAATCCTCTCTGCTCGCCGCCGTTCGCCGCTCTCTGTCCGTGTTGCCGCAGCTCAGTGAGCAGCCACTGTCTTCTTCAACCTCCTTCCACCGCTTGCCACTGCCCTCCGCCGTGCCGGATGGTCGCCATGGGCGACCAACGGGCCGCGCGCGCCGACGGGGCATGGCCTCGACTCAACCAGAGCCGTCCGAGCTGCCTCGGCAGATCGGGGCCGTTCGTGTGCGCGCGCATGCGTGGACCGGGTCCATGTGTGCCGTCCTCCCGCACCGCTGACACGTGGGCCCACTTGTCGGCGCGGTCTCTCCCGTGGTCACTGGCTCAATAATCCTTTTTAATTACGCAATAAATCGATAAATAATTAATTTGTATAGTAAAAACACAGTGAAATTTTAAAAATTCATAACTAATTCATACGAGCTCCGATTAATTTCATTCAAATTTCATTAAATCCAGAAAAATGCCAAGAATTCATTAAAATACTTTTAACCCCTATTTCAGTGCCCACATGTACTGTTTTTAATTGTTTGTGTTTTATTTGCTATAGAATCGACGCAAGTCGACCCTCCATTTATTACAAAGTCGTTGTAGAGTTCGCCGAGTCGGAGCAAGGCAAGTTGCATCGTTTCCTCGATCATATTGTGCCCATTTATTTCCAAATATTTGTTTTAAATTAATAAACATGCATTATGCCATTATTTCATATGGGAAGGTTGACCTATATAAATGCAATTTTAATTGCTCTAACTTAATTCCTCCTATACACCTTTGTAACTAGGTAATAATATGACTAGAGGCTATTGTTAGGATGCTTAGCCCTGCTTAGAAACCATTAGCTTACATGGGAATTTAAATACTTTTATTTGTATTCTTTGTTCGATGCTATCTCGGGAAATGGAACTTTGAATATGTTGATATTAAATTACTAAAATTTGACCTAAATGGTGGGCTGTGGGTGCATGGTTTTGCTGGTCGTACCAATGGCACTTAAGGACCGGTTCGCGGAAACCCCTTGGGCAATTAATCGTACATACCACAAGCCAGCGTGGGCAACGGCTAGGCTTGTAGCGTATCTTCTCCCTCTCCTAGGCACCGTTGGTGAGAATGGACGTGATGGAGTTGGGTCGGCTCGATGTCGGGTTGATTGGCTTTCGGATCCATTGTGGCACAAGGGGGATAGCCTGGTCGATATGGGGTATCCCGTCGGCAGGTGCAACCTCAGCGTGGTGTGGATGGTTATGGAGAGGTGGCGTGAGCGGTCTGTCACAGCCTCTCGCAGGGTGTCGTGGTGACACGCCGGCACACGGAAACGTGTGTGGGGCTGTGTCTTGTGGGTACATTTATACACCTCTGTCCAGATTTAAAATCTATTCGAATAGCTGCGCTCGCGGTCATGGTCATCCTTGTCAAGACTCACCATGATTAATCTCACTATAATAAATTGACTTAAAATTTGCTATAGTGATATGATGGATGGTAGGGCCTAGTTAACGTGGTGTAACGTTGATCGGTGGAGGATTAATACTGTTTAATTAATCAACCTTCTATTTACTGTTTGCGAATTGCTACTTTTTGCAATCGCTTTTACGCAAATGAACCCAGAGCCTACTTTTGTCTCCCAGGCATTGTGCATATTCGCGGGTGTGACTTGTTGAGTACTGTGAGTGGTACTCAGTTTTTGCTCCTTTTCCCCTCAGTGGTGGAGTATCTGTCTGATCATCAGGAGGACTAGGCTGGATCCGCCGTTAAGACGCCTGTGGAATGGAAGCCTTCGCTTGGATAGCTGTATATAGGCTTTATTTATCTTTACTGCTACATTAATGTAAGATAATTTTATTCTGTTTGTAAGACGCACTCTGTATGGCAACTTGGTATTATGTACCCTGGTTTTCCTAGACAGGAATTTATTACACAGAAATGTTCGAATTCCGGTTACGAATTTCTGGGCGTTACAATGTGCATAGGACTAGGCGGCACTGAGTTGGCATCCATGCAGTCTCCTTCTCTGGCATTCATAGGGCGAGGGAGGAGCTCGCGGATCGGACGGCTTACGGCGGCGAAGAGCGATGCGGTGAACGACGGCGAGCGGCGGCAATCGGCAGCGCCGGTGGGCAGAGGGGGCGAAGGTAACTTGACTAAGTGGCTCGGATTGCACCGTCGGTGATGGAGATCGGCTGGTGACGGAAGCAACAGAGACGGTGGAGAGCAGGGAGTGGCGCCCATGGCGGCGCGATGGCTCGGGCCATCTGTGGCGGCACAAGGGGGAGAAAGAGAGACCAGTGGCCACGGAGGGAGGGGAAAGGAGACCGGTGCCTTAGGGATTCATCGAGGGGGATCGACGGCGGCTCGTGGCTGCACGAGGCGGCAGCGAAGGGGAGAAATAGGGGATTCCGTTTATAGAGCTAGCGCACAGGTGGCTCAGCCTAAGTGCCATCCGGGGCAACATGGGGAGACACTCGTAATCGCGTAGAGGAGGAGCTCACCGATGTGCAGGAATGGCGCTGTGGTGGTGGCCAAAGGTTTGGGGGGACGAAGAAGGCGGGGGACGGCGCTCATCATGGCACCCGAAGCATGCCGGCAGGGGAAAGTGGGGTTCCTAGAGCCTTGCGGTGGCGGTGCGGCTCGGTCAGCGAGAGAGATGATGAGGCCAGGCGGCGTCCACGGAAGAGGGATCAAGGAAAGGAACGAAAGGGGTCTCAGTTGAGGGGTTTTATAGTAGTAGAGAAGCTCGGGGCTAGGTCAGTTTGGCTGAGGCGATCTCCAATCATGGAGAGGAGAGAAGGGCATCGAGGCACGGAATTTCTCGTGGGTGGGGGAAATTGATCGACAGCGCGGATGGATGGGGTTGCCAGAAGCGGTGGATCGTGCGGTGGGTTTTGAAGCACGAGAGGGGAGGACGGTTGGCGTGGTCCATGGCGTGACAGCGGAGGTGGGGCCGGTGATGTAGGTGGCGGGTGTGGCGCTTCCGACTAGGTGGAAGGCACCACATGTGCATAAGGCACCGATCCCAGGATCAGTAGTCGGGTACGCCACAACAATGATACAACACAGAGTTTACAAAATACATAAACAGAGTACTTTACATAACGTAACAAAAAGGGGAGATCCATCCAGGACAGACCCGGGATGGGCAAAATAATCAACTGGTAAACTAGCGAAACAGCAGAACAGGGCGGGCCAGGCGATGTTGGCGGCTCTTGATGGGCAGCACAGTAGTTTTCCCCCCACCAGTCAGCTGCGGAACACGAAGTTGATGTGCAGCAAACTGGGTCTTTTCCGTGGGTGTGCACTGCACTAGGTTCAGCTTTCTATCCATATCCTTCAGCCAGTCGTCAGCCTCCATTGGCTCAGCGGTCTGCGAGAACTCGGCTGGACGGGACCTCATGAAGTCGGCAAGCTTGGAGCGGCTACTGACTTGTTCTGGTCGAGCTTGATGGAGAAGAGGCTGCATTGCGGCCAGATTCTGAGCAATGCCTTGCAAGATCTGGGTCTGGATGGCCATAAGCTGCTGGGGGTCTGCTGGAAGGTGAGGAGGTTGAGGCAATCCTCCAGGGTTTGCTGTTGCAGCGTCGAAGGTACAAGGCCGGCTGCACGGCCACTTCCTGACATCCGTCGTGGGTTGCTCCACTTCTTGTTCCCCCGCGGCAGTAAGCAGGTTGTTGCGGACTGGACCTTGGTCTTCAAAACCCAAGCGGGCCGGGGTACGGACGGCACGGCGCTGACGTTCTGCCATCTGGTCCTAGAAAAGGGCAACCAAAGGAAGAGGGGCTCAGCAAGGATATCGGCAACCAAACCGATGGAACAGATGAAGGAGCAACAAGATTAGCAAGATGGATTCAAGCAGCAGAACAAGGAATATACTCGGGAACCAGCCTCAACGAAAAGATGACAGATGGGGCACTGGAACCTAAGAGCTTGCGCAGGACCAAGGTAGGGAAATAGCCAAGAGTTAGAAACATTCCAATTCTACAAAGCAGAGAGAGGTACCAGACAAGTCCTAGTCTTTTGCAAATAGTATAGTTTTCAAAATAAGATCCTCAAAGACATCTACACGGGTGGGGTTTCGTTCCTAGGGCCAACCTTTTTGCTCTGATACCACGCTGTGGGGCCTCCCGACTAGGTGGAAGGCCACCATGTGCATAAGGCACCCGATCCCAGGATCAGTAGTCGGGTACGCACAACAATGATACAATCACAGAGTTACAATAATACATAAACAGAGTATTACATATACGTACAAGGAGATCCATCCAGGACAGACCCGGGATGGGCAAAATATCAACTGGTAAAACTAGCGAAACAGCAGAACAGGGCGGAAGCTGGACAAAAACTACTCCACAGGCTCGGTTGGGAACTAGGCTCGAAACCTTCAGAGGTCTTCGTAGTCGGCCTGGTCTTGGAGGAACTTGGCAGCAGTCGGATCTTCGTCTTCCACTCCAAAACCTACTATACATATATATGAACAAGGTGAGTACTTTCGTACTCAGCAAGCCGGGAATGATGCATGTTGGTTAGACAAGAAGAGCTAAGGGTTTCATTTGCGAAAGACTGCCTTATTAAACTCTTTTCTTTGCAAACACTAGTGAGTTCCAAATTTTAGTTGGCGGACAGAGGCTCACGCCTCCATCCAATCGCAAGTTGCTTTTCAACAACTCACCACTTAAAGAATCAAGCGTAAACATACATGTTCTTATATCTTTTACTTTGCATTTGTTGGTCCTTTATCTTCGAGTAGCTACAACCACTCGTTGACCCTGAGACTCGGCTACACCAAATCTCAGCTGTGGCACTTGATGCCGCTACAACTGGCTACAACCAGCTAGCTAGTCGGCCCTGGCTACAACCCGGGGGCTCATCATCGCTGCCCTGGCTACAACCCGGGAGCATGATCATGGCACTAAATGCCGCTAGGCTGGCTAAACCAGCTAGCTAGAACACTGCTGCCCTGGCTACGACCCGGGAGCGTGCTCATCACCGTCTTCTGGGCTACAACCCGAAGACTGAATTGCCGCCTGGCTACAACCCGGGGGCTTAAACTTTGCTGCCCTGGCTACAACCGAGAGCATGATCTTCATCCTGTTTACTTTTCATACACTTGTTTATGGTGCTTAACACGGACCACACAGATCCGTTTCTGGCCACACAGGCCTTCCGTTTGCTTACTCGGCAAACTCAGGTCACGGTTCCTTTCCATCAAAACTTTTCACAAATCACTGACAACAAATCTACGCCATGGGAATCGATCCTTAATGATAATACATAGCAAGCTACACAGGACTGTCTCTGTACATCAAGATTTTCACAAATCTTTCCTTTATTTCACAAAACGCGCCGATACAACAAGGTATCGGGTTTTTCCAAACTGTTTAGTAAAACCATCATTTTTCCCAACGACAAACAACGTTGCAGAGCTAAGCCATTTTACTCGGCATCGTATCCTCAGATAGGATGCTAGCGTGCCATTTGTGGGGCTCTTCAAGGGGGAAATATAACAACATCCTACCAATAAGTGCTACTACTGGGCGGGTCCATCGGTTGCGCTTGCATAACCGAGGCCAACAGTTTAAAAAGGTGTACTAAGCATGCATATATTTTCCAAACAACATAGTTTTGCATATATGGGAAACAATATGATCAAAGAGGCTTGCTTGTTCCAAGGAGGGGTCTTCTTCGGCGAAGGTGGCTTCGGGATCGTCCACCGGTTCAGGTTCTGAACCAAAGCAGAAAGAAACACTGATAAGCAGGAGAAGTAAAAACACCAAGAAAAAGGATCAAGAAGTAGTCGGCTGCAGAAAAGGGGGGCAGTCGGCTGAACAGCTTGCGAACCAGGCGACAGAGCTCCAAAGCTTGAGAGGATGAAAACTTAGCAGAGCTGGAGCTGGCCGGTTTTGCAAAACAAAGGAAGAAGGGGGCACGGTTGGCCATATATATAGCCGACGTGCAAGGTTGAGGCACGGTGGAGCTGGGCAACGGTGGAGCAAGGAAGTCAAGATGAAACTGACAGGGATATGACAGGAAGTGACTTTGGAGTCCAACTGGTCAGAGGAGTTGGCAGGCACTGTAGCTGCGACGAGACATTAAGGTCAAGGCTAGGACAGGTTGGAGAAATCTCACTGACCGGCTTCGGACTGACCACTGGTCCAAGCGATACTGCGGTTAGGTGAAGATTTGATTCTTCACATTACTTCGGTAGTCGGCGTCCAACGGGTGGGTGCAACTCGGGGGACAAAGAAGCAACAGGTCTCAACAAGGTAGTCGGCCACATCACCGTGCTCACTCGGCAGCAAAGAGGTCCGAGTAAGACAAGGATAAGGGCAGGATACAAGGACTGAGTAGCAACTCTACTCGGCACAAGAGAGAAGGTAGTCGGCTGGCCGGGGAGAGGGAAAACGGAGGCACAGCTGACAGGATAGGAAAGGATTAAGATCCAGAAAACCAGTTACAACAGGGGAAAAGGAAAGCGGGTCGTTACAGCGGGTTTCCTTTTGACTGGCTCGGTCGGGGCAGAGACAAAGAAAGGAGGGGGAGAGGAGGGGAAGAAGGGGTGGTAGCCACTGTCCAAGGTTTGGATGCTACTGGTGGCCATGGCGGGACCGGGGTGACAAATGGCGGTGGGGCTCGGTGGAGTTGGCCCTTTGCGGCATTTCTCCGAATGGGTAACGGGCGAGATTGAGGGGGAAAACAGGGTAGACGACGGCCACGTCGGGGTTTGCGCGCGGGCGTGCGAAGCATAGCCCATCTCGCTGGTAGGTAGACCCTATGAGACAGAGGCATCTGGAGGGCGTGCGCGGGGCACCGCGCGGGTGAGCAGGGCGGTGCACGGGCATCAGACGGCCGTAGCGGCGCACGTGGCAACACGGCGGAAGTCAGAAGGGCTGCGGGCGAGGCGTGTGTCTGCAGGAGGAATCGGACGGCTGCGCGCGCATGCGGCAAGCGGCAGCGATCCGGCGGCGGTGGTTGGTGGAGCTCATCTCACGCGTCCACGGTGCACAGAGCTAGGCCGTGGGCTGCACGGGAAGGGGGCGAAGGAGGTAGGCCAAGAGAGGGACACTCTGGCTCGATGACACTGTACTCCTTTGCATTTTCCTAGGAATTTGTTTGAGGAGATATTTGAAGATCTGCTTTGGGGATTTGGATTCAAATTATGTATTTGATCTCAGGGAATAACAAGGAATCAAGGAGGGAGCCCAAGTGGTAAATTTGGGTATTTTTTTTGGTATAAACTTTGTGATTGGACTTCAGGGATTATTCGGAGGGGATTTCAAGGAGGTCGAGGGGATTTAAATTCAAATATCGACTTGAATTCCTAACACTTCGGGAATTTGGGGGAAGAAAACAAGGAGGGGATTTGAACTTGAATATACATACATATATATATATATATATATATATATATATATATATTGTGTGTGTGTGTGTGTGTGTGTGTGTGTGTGTGTGTGTGTGTGTATAGAAGGAATTGGTATGTTGGGTTTCAAAGGATTTTTGTAACGGATTTCAAGGAGAGGAATTGAATTAGAATTTTGCAATTCGAACTCGAGAGTTGAATGTCAAAACTTGTTTCCGAGAAACAAGGGAAGATTATTCTAGGGTTTCAATTCGGATCATCGGAACGGATATCGAAGCGGAAATTTTTGTAAGGAGATTGAGGGATTTTGCCATTAGGGTTTTAGGTGCAAACTTGAATACGGTGATTTAAATTCGAGGATTAGTTTAAGAATATGGCTTTCGAGAGGATGGATTTCGAGATCGAGGACAAGGAGACAACTGACATCCAGGCAAAACTTACGACACAACACTTAAAAGAACGAAATTTTCACGGATAGATTTTAGTAAAATATAGTTTAACGTCTCACTGAAAGCGAGATGTTACACGGTCCAACCGACGGACATACGACGGTCAGAATGGCATATCAGAGGCGGTCTGATCAACACACTTCATCTAGGTTCGAGGGTTTCTTTTATTTTCGCTGAAAGATTTGGTTATTTGGTTTTTTCTACCATTCACCCATATCTGTTAGACTTGGTTCTTGTGTTCGATCCTACATCGTATTCTTGAAAACAGTGTACACTCAGTTTCATTTAGATGAAACTTCTTCCCTCTTTCTTCATAATTATGTTACCATGTCACTAAATTTACTTACAAGGCATCCCATTTATTGAGAAGAAAACTACTATAAAACTACCATTGGGATTAGCCAAAAGCTCCTTAGACTGAGTTGTTGAGTTCGGAGGTGTGTGTTTGGTCAAAATTTTTAGCGCGCGTAAAACAAGACAAGCCATTAGCATATGATTAATTAAGTTTTAATCATTACAAACTTGAAAAATAGATTTAATTTGATTTTTTAAGTAACTTTTAGATATACTTTTTTAAAAAAAATACACCGTTTAATAGTTCAGAAAACATGCTTATAGAAAACGAGTGAGTTTCCTCTTCCAACACTCACTGTCGAACACTAACTTAGCATATAAGAGAGTTACCCTTGTTTGTCGTGGTTATCACTGTAAGAGAGAATTCTTGCATCTGTCTCCTAATTGTAGTACTAGCATTGTAAAGTGTCTAGGAGTAGATATTATTGAACATGAAGGACGGATCATATATTTTTGCTCCTTTTATCAACAGTATATGCCTGCGCTGTCCAATCATGGGAAGGGAATGATTGGGGTGGGATGAGCAAAGCCGTTGGTTTGCACGCTGGTGATCGATCGCCTGCTCTCGCCGCCCACGAAAGCTCAGCGCGGAGAAACTTGCCAGTTACTACTCCACTACTACTCGCGAGCAAGTTGTCACCCGTAACAGATTCTGTGCGTTTCTAATATGGTGTTTGCTTCTGTAGCTTTCTAAAACATAAAATAATATATTTTTTATAAAAATTTTATATATAAAAATTAAACAAATCTATTTTTTAAGTTTTTAATAGTTAAATTTTAATTAATCACATACTAATAATATTTCTTGTTTTACGTATGATTTACAAATCAGTGTAATAAGCCAATTCAAACATAAGGACCCTAGCTTTTCCAACTGATCCTAAAAGCCACAAGCCCTCTCAAATGAGCCAGCTTTTTGGACAATTTGAAAAATCTAACTTGCAAAATAAACTACGGGGTAGAAACTAGGATTTTCCAGCTTCCCGAGATTCTCAGAGATGAGTCCATTAGACTTGCCAGGTAATTGTCCACCATGCCACTAGATATTTTCCTCCTCGTTGCCTCTTCGCGATACGGGAGACAGGCGACGACGCCGTGCGGCTCCTCCTGTGCCCCTTCCCCGCCGGCGGCGGGCGCCCCTTCACCGCCGGAGGCCACGGCGACGGGCGACGACGCCGTGCGACCTCGCGACCGCCCATCACCGGCCCACCGCGAGCGAGCGAATCTCCGGGCGCCACGAGGCTGCCCCTGACCAGTGGGACCCACTGGTGGGTACCACACCACCTCGTCCTCTTCCTCCACCTCTCCCTCTCTTCTCTCTCCCCCCCACCCCCCCGCGTGACGGGCGCATCTCTCACCCCCCACCTTTGCCTCTCCCACCCGCACCGCCGTACTGCCGCGCGGCCTCTGCCGCGCGCTCGCCGCGCTCCTCCGGCGAGGGCGAGAGCGAGAGCGGAGGCTCCTGCCCGCCCCCGTCCCGCGGAGCGCCGGAGGTCAGGTAGGACCACATCACCTCCCTCCTCCTTCTCTCTCTTCTCTCTCTCTCACAACATACTCCTCTTCTCTTCTTCATCCTCCACCGCCTTACCGGCGAATTGCCCCATGCGTTTGAGATTGGGGCCGTGGGGTTCCTTCTATTCCGTCCTGCTTCTCGTGGGGAGAGATTCCGCCTGCGGATTCCCCGCGGCCCCCCCGCCGCCAGATCCAGGAGGGAGCTCGTGCCCGCGATAAGCTCCGGTGGCACTCCGGTTTCGCTTTCTGTTGGTTAGCTGGGTGGGTAAATTTCTCGTGAATTGATTTCGGGGATTGGAGAGCGATTTCCACTCATCCGTTTCGCGGGATAAATTGATGCTTATTTTGTGTTCCTACCGCAGTAATATGCTGTAATAGCGATAACTCGTCCAGATCCAACCAACGATATGCTGCAGTGTCGTACTTGATACTCCTGAGATGATAATAGCTATGAAAATTTCTCTCTTGAAGAGCACAATAATAATATGCTTCGACTGGGACTTAGGTAGAAGATGGACGGAGCTGGCAGAGATGGGAACCCTCTTGGTGGTTACCGAATTGGCAAAACCCTAGGGATTGGGTCATTCGGCAAAGTGAAGATCGCGGAGCATATATTGACTGGCCACAAGGTGGCAATCAAGATCCTCAATCGCCGTAAGATCAAAAGCATGGAGATGGAAGAGAAAGGTTGGTAACTGATTCCTTTGATCCTTTTGTTCACAAGAGTTTCTGGAATATATATGGAATGATACAAAATTGATAGTTTAGTAAACATTTTAAGGTCCATCACATGTTTCTCTGTATGGCATACACCGCTGCTGCCCCCAAAGCATTCCCATTTCCAAAGACATATTTAATCTCTGGTACAATTAGAGGGCATAAATGTGAGTAGGTGCAGTTGGGATTCTGCAAAAGGTGTTGGGGAATGAAAAGGGGCATGCATGAATCAATGGCAGTGGTGTTAATTCCAGGTGAGAGGATGATTGACGTTGAAAAAAAGGGGTTCAAATCGTATATGAGAGGTTGAGGACAAAACTATAAACATCATGTCGTTCCATTTGACAGCCTATGAAACCTTCAGTGGAACTAATGATTGGGTCAGGCATTTGCTATATTTACAAGACGTCTACAATCTAGCGAAACACACTATATCTTGTAATTTGTAGATTGCAGGAGTGCCTATAGTTGAATAATGCCATATATTCATATTTCTAGAGTAAGATACAAACTGTTAATTCTTTTTATGTTAAAATGCCTTGTTGGTCAATATTCACTTAGCAACATTTTCTTTACTCTGGGTCTAAAATGATGAATGTTTAGTCACAGTTGACCAGCCATGATTTGCTGTGTGAAGTTAAAAAAATTTTAACTATGCTATCCAGCATACAATTTGTTGCTTAACACTTTTCGTCATTGACGAAATGCTCGGTTTAAATTTGCTGCATTATTTCTTTTCAGTTAAAAGAGAAATCAAGATACTTAGATTATTTATGCATCCGCATATCATTCGCCTTTATGAGGTGATAGATACCCCGGCTGATATTTATGTTGTTATGGAGTATGTTAAATCTGGAGAGTTGTTTGATTACATTGTTGAGAAGGGAAGACTGCAAGAGGAAGAAGCCCGACGCTTTTTCCAGCAGGTAGGCCTTGTATCATTTTCCTGGGTTTCTTTTTAAGGATTATACTCAGTAATCCCATCTCTAGTTAGGGTTTGCACAAATTCTAAATGCAATATGTCGATATCAATTTTTCATTTTCTGTTTCCTGCTTCCATATTACAGATTTAATAATTTGTTACATGTATTGCACTGATATGGTTTAGTTAGCATGTGAGGGTAATTTTCTTTTTGTTTTATCTTTGGATTAGATCATATCTGGTGTTGAATATTGCCATAGAAACATGGTGGTTCATCGTGATCTAAAGCCAGAGAACCTTCTTTTGGATTCCAAATGCAATGTTAAGATTGCAGACTTTGGCTTAAGTAATGTTATGCGTGATGGTCACTTTCTGAAGACAAGTTGTGGTAGCCCAAATTACGCGGCACCTGAGGTATTCATCTTGAATGATTTGCATTGATAGGGTGTCTTCATGATTACATAATTGTAGCTATCTTGCTTATGTACTTTTGTCGATTCCTTTTCCATTTGACTAGGTGATATCAGGTAAACTATATGCTGGCCCTGAAGTTGATGTGTGGAGCTGTGGTGTTATTCTTTATGCTCTTCTGTGTGGTACCCTTCCATTTGATGACGAGAATATTCCCAACCTTTTTAAGAAAATAAAGGTTAGCTAAGATCTGATAAATCTAACTGATAAAGGTGCTGCCTCAGCTCCTCTTATATGTTAAGTAAAACTCTGTCTGTTTTGATGTTCTAGGGTGGGATATATACCCTTCCCAGTCATTTGTCACCTTTGGCTAGGGATTTGATTCCCAGAATGCTTGTTGTTGATCCCATGAAGAGGATCACCATACGTGAAATCCGTGAGCATCAATGGTTCACAATTGGTCTTCCACGTTATTTAGCTGTGCCGCCTCCTGACACCGCACAACAAGTTAAAAAGGTAACATGCTGTCAATATGCATCAGCTTATCTATTTACAGCCACGTTCTGCTTTTGAAACTGTCAGTGTTTGATTTTATTACTATGAATTTTGTAGCTCGATGACGAAACTCTGAATGATGTTATCAATATGGGGTTTGACAAGAATCAGCTAATTGAATCACTTCACAAGAGACTGCAAAATGAGGTGTTTGCTTTACTTCATTGCTCTTATTTGTTGTTTCTTGGTGAATGCATGACAAAGTTTCATGAATAATGTGCAGGCAACAGTTGCCTACTATTTACTATTGGACAATAGGCTTCGTACAACCAGCGGCTACCTTGGAGCTGAGTTCCATGAATCTATGGTATGTAGGAACTCATACCTCTCTTTTTTATTGCTTTTTATTGATTCCGAAATCCTGGTAGATGTGCAGTTCACTGTAGCACAACAAATTTTATGATAATTTGTGGCCTTGCTTTCTGTAATATCTAGGAGTCTTCTCTCTCTCAAGTAACTTCAGCTGAGACGCCAAGTTCAGTGGCTGAGCATCGGCAGCATGGGCATATGGAATCTCCTGGGTTTGGCTTGAGGCACCATTTTGCAGCTGACCGGAAATGGGCCCTTGGTCTTCAGGTTTTATGCTGTCATTATTATTATATCTTACTTATTCCTTTATTTATTGTAAATTTTCCTAATTCATTTGTCTGTATTTATTAACAGTCTCGAGCGCATCCACGAGAAATTATAACTGAAGTTCTTAAAGCTTTGCAAGAGCTAAATGTTTGCTGGAAGAAGATCGGACATTATAACATGAAATGCAGATGGAGTCCTGGTTTTCCCAGCCATGAGACTATGATGCATAACAGCCATGGCTTTGGTGCAGAATCTGCTATAATTGAAACTGATGACCTCAGTGAGAAATCAACCCACATAGTGAAGTTTGAAATTCAGGTATCATTCTGAACTTGAACATATGCTTAATAACTCCACGATCATGTCTTGGCCAGAAGTTTTGCCATGTAGATCTGTGCACAATCCAATTAAGCCTGAAATTTGGCATCCTTTACTCCTTTATATATGATGATTAAGCTGCAGAGTTTTTGTGTACTGCTATCATATCCAGATTCCTTTTGAGGAGTATATTCATGATTGGAAGTGCATAACCCTTCATTCATACCACACACTTGTTTTTTTGGCGTGCATAGTGTACTGTTTGGAATATTCAATTGATGTTGATATACTTCTAATTGCTGCAGCTTTACAAAACAAGGGATGAAAAATACCTTCTTGACTTGCAAAGGGTCAGTGGACCACAGCTTCTCTTTCTGGACCTGTGCTCTGCCTTTCTAACTCAGCTGAGAGTCCTTTGATTATGGCGTTGTTTGCTTCCCAACTGGACTCCCTGCAGCATCTGTTGATTGTCACGTTTCATTTGAGATATGTACATAATGACCATAATCCTCCAGTAGATTATATTCCTGGAGTGTGTAGACATTAGAGGTTGCCAGTGATGCATCTCGACGGGTAATTGGCCAAACGAGAAGTAACATGCATGAGGCAACCTTTCTCTGTTTTTGTATTTGCCGTTGTTGTTATTATATGACGGTTTAGTCTCATCTAGAGTCCTTGAACCACTTTGCTTGTTTACGGTGAACTTTACCAGCTTGATGCCCAGCCTGAGAATCACCTCTATCATTATAATGAAAGTTGAGCAGTTGTCATACTGTTGTAGTATTGTTGATACTGCACTTCTTGACTGATGATCGGTCCATGCAGATGTACTTCTACACGAGCTGTTACTTTTAGGCTACAAAGCGACATCATAATTAATTTGTTTACCACGATTTGCTTCTGTATGTGTGACTGGAATGGTAAATGAGAATATTTCCCTCTTGTTAATACAATTATAACCCAAGACCATGCGACGGTTTATCTGATAGTTAATCAGATAATATATTAAACTGATGATATATGCCACAAGTAATGAGTTAAAATCAAGGTGTGAATCTGATCATGAACTATAGTCAGGTGTTATGTAATTCAAAAATTTATGCGTTCTACTCTTTATCTCCAGAAACTTGAACACAAAAGTCAGCAGATAACATTGAGATAGGAATTTGTTTAAGACCTATGTGTAACAAAAGGGTAGAAATCTGTAAAGAACACGTAAGCCTCTAAGGCATTCTAAAGCTACAGTTTTTTTTACATATTCATTAATTCACAAACGGATTATCCACCAGTAGAAATGGTATTCCATCAGGTGCTACCAGCTGAAGCAAGGTGCCCCATTTGCTCGGTGATCTGATCAACCTTCTCCCGGTGATGGAAGCCATTGCAACCTAAGCTTTCCTTTACCTCGTCCTTGAGACTCTCTTGCCTTTCTGGCTCAACCAAACAAGATTGTGGAGTTTCTGTGAGAAACCTCTCCCAGAACACATCGTTGGTCGGTCCAGCCGAAACTTCCGTTTCTGTCGTGCTATCCTGTGAAGTATCAGTGGAGGAGGCAATCTCTGAATTCACATCGGCTTCAGTTGTCACATGGGTGCCCTCATGAATCTCTGCCATCGGCAGCTCTGGACTCTGCACAAAACTGGGAGATTCTATGAATTCAGTGGATAAATGGACATTCCCTGTGTTGGGTGAGCTGCGCTGGAGGTTATCCGGTAACTGAAGATTGATGCCAGTCTCCATTGGTGCTGTGTTCATCTCTGCAGGAGTTATAGCAGTGCTGTGTTCAGTAGCACCATGGTACATTTCTTCAGCAGCTGCACAGGCATCATTTGCTCCCTGGAAGAGTTTCTCCAAGGAGACCAAGCTCAGCTCAACCTTGTCAAGATTCTCACCATTCACTGGAAGCACTGGAGAAATGGCTGGTGTTTCTGTACCAATTTCCTGAAACTGAAACACCTTCTGTTCTTCGGCCGCGCAATCGTCGACGAAGAGATCAATCTTTGGAACCCTCCTCTTCTTGCTGAAATGGTCGGCCTCCAGCAGTGAGCTCGACACAACAGCGCCACGTCTCTGCAGCATCTCACACAAGGAAGCCACGATGTTCTTCTGCCGTTGCTCCATTGCCATCAACCTGCTCTCCAGCGCCTGCATCTGCCAGTTGATCACGTACTGCTGCTGGTTCTGCCTCTGGAGATCTGCAAGGAGGAGACTCTTCTCGTACTTGAGCCGGTTGATCTCTTCTTCAAGCTCGCGCCTCTCCGACTCAGCAAGCGGCCCGTTTATCTGGTTCTGCAAGGAATGGCTGTGCACGGGCTTGCGCCGATGGATGTTCTTCAGAAGGTGCGTGTGCCCTCTTATGAAATCCTCGTTTGCGAACTCCCATCTCTCAGGATCGATTTTCCGAAAACCCTGCAAGAAAAGATGCCAAATGTAAGTCAACATTCAGCGCTGGTCAAACCAACCAAGAAAAAAGTATTATTCTACAGGCAAATATGGATCATTGTTGCAATGTTTGTTTCGTCTGAACAAAACATCAGGCGATTTTACAGCAATTATTTCGTAGCAAAAACGAAGCAGTGATCAAAGTTAGGGAATTGTGACTCACGTAGGTGTTGAGCTGCCTGATGAAGCTGGAGAAGTTGTTGTGCTTGAAGTACTTGGGCAGCAGGTCACGGGAGAAGTCGAGCGGGTTCCACACGACGAAGCTGGCGCCGCTGGGGCCCCACGACACGACGTGGTTGGTCGTCGCGTCCTCCACCATCTCGTAAGTCTTGATCAAGAACGGCGGCGGCCCGCCTCCGCCGCCGCCCCCGCCACCACCACCGCCCGAGTGGGAGCTCTCCATGTCTCCTCTCCCTTGCAACCACAGCCTTCAAAAAACCAGCAGCCGATCGATGGATCGACGGATGCAAGAACGAGCTCGGTCTTAACGCCGCTTCCCACGAACAAGTCGCAAGTCTTAACCACCGGAATGGACCCGGCGCCAAATCCAACTCGCCACGGGCCAATTTTCACATTGAACCACGGCGCAAATTCTCACCCGAGTCGCCAAAAGACGGCAACTTCCCGATCGAACACCAGCACGTTCTGCACAGAAAAAAAAACGACGAGTTCATCACATACAAGCACGTGTACACCCAGGCTCCGCCTGAACGATTAAGCAACCATAGCCGTCCAAGCAAAGAATGCAAACAAACTAAATAAGCCACCACGATCCAATCAACCACGCAAAAATTCCCAACTTTTCCTGAGCAGTAGGCAGCCTCACCTAATCAAAGCCCCCTTCCGCCCTCCAGCCAGCCACGGCCGGAGGCAGCAGTGAATCCGGCCGCGCCGCGGAGACCACGACGCGCGCGCGCGCGGCAACCGGCAACCCGCGATTACTACTACTGCTAGTACAGGAGGCGAGAAGACATGCAGCGCGCGGGCGATACCGAAGGCGGGGTGGCGCCACGGTGCAGCCGTGCTGGTGGCGCGCGTCGGCGAATGTTATAAAGGAGAACGGGGAGGCGACGCGCGCGGGCGTGCGGATTTTTCCGGGCGTTGGTTGGTTGTCGTCGCTGCGCGAGACGGTTGACGAACTGACCGAGAGAGAGCGTTTCTGTAGCGAGGGCTTCTAGAAATGGACCGTCAGCGTCCGGTTCGCCGCCGGCCGGGCGCTAGCGATGGGCAGTCAGCGGGGCAGTGGGTTTGGGGATAGGTTAAAAATGAAACTTAGATTCGTTTATTTAGTTGAATTAGAGTCGATTATGAATCATTTATGAATCGATTCGCGCAGGTCTATTATAAGCAGGTTGCATTTTCACGGTCGCTCCGGTGATCCGATCCGGTCAGACTGGCAGGCGTCAGACCGGTGTATAATTCACATACCACGACAGGAGACGGGATTAACTACGATGCTGCGTGCGTTTCTTGCATGCTTTTTGCGTTGTCATAAATAATGTGAGTACTACCTAAGTACGATTTGGAGGTTAGTGGTTTGTAGTTCCGATTTACAAATGCATGTGAAGCCTGTCGCTCTACTTGCATCCCCTTCCTTTCCCTTCCCACACACAACCATTATCTAAAAATGTTTTTATATAAGCTCTTCGTGAGCTAACAGTTTCGGACTGCTGGTATCTGCTCGGATAAAAAAAAAAGCACAAAACATTGCATCTCTGCCATGGCAAAGTGGTTTCATATGTTGAGAGAACCGT
Organism: Oryza meyeriana var. granulata; assembly: GCA_003991445.1. Taxonomy (NCBI): domain Eukaryota; kingdom Viridiplantae; phylum Streptophyta; class Magnoliopsida; order Poales; family Poaceae; genus Oryza; species Oryza meyeriana. The sequence continues at coordinate 215,788 of RYFJ01001244.1, read as the reverse complement.
CGGTGAAGTGAAAACTAGAACTCCTATCATCAACGGCTCGGGGTAGCCTGATTTTACATCATCATATTTTTAAGGACCGTACGCACAACTTACGGCCATTACAAAGCTACATATAGGATCCCTCGGATCCAAGAAGTAAGAACCCGAGTTTGCAGCTACAAGGGTTAAGCTCGAGGCATATCCTAAGCTCGAGGCCGCGCGGGCGCGTTTGGGGCACAATCTTGCTCCATCCCTGAGCTCACCTCCCCGAGCAGCTCGGGGAAGACGCGAAGACAGAGGCATTAATAACAACGCGACGGAGCATGCTGTCTCGTTTCGGTCTTCCCGCGCCTCTCCCATTAAGAGCAACGAAATGTATATCTACCGGGCATGCGACGTGAAGGACAAGGCGGCTCTATACCCCACGTCGGGCGGCATCATTACACTTTCCTGATAGGGGCGTGGGTTGGCAGGCAGCGCGGTTGACTACCACACCACCCGCTCAGGCTCACTGTGTTTCACCTACTTCCACAAGAGAGGCCCACACCCAGCGTGGCAAGCTCAATCTTCCCCGGCAAGCACTCGACGGCCACGCCAGGATGCATGGCGGGGGATGGCCCTCTCACTCCGGATTGATCTTGAAGGGGGCACAGGGGCGCGGTGAGTTGGCCCACTGGTCAGAGGGTGGTAAAACCTACCATACCTAATTATGTAATGGTGTACGTTATTTCCATAGTTTGGCAATCGTGGCATTCTTAAAAAAAGCTGTAAGGGGATAGCTAAGGCCAAGAGGACAGGAGATCAAATCTGGTAGGATCGAATTTGATCGAACCTCAGGAAATCGTTCTGTAAGCGCTTCTCATAAACCACCAAGAAACCAAGATCACAATAGAAATAGGGTATTATGTTACCATGTGGTTTGAACCTGTATAAACCCCTTGCTGTTTTTACTTAAGGATCAACCTACGACAAGGCAAATGCATTCAGCTTCTGGCTAAACTCACAAAGAAAGTCCCGTTGGATCCCTGCATGGGATGTACCCACACCGACAAGAGCCTTTTCGCTCTTTAAGATCTAATCAATGTAAACCTTACTAGCTACCTCCGTTCTAAAAAAATTACGTTTTAGACAATGACATGTATAGTCTCGAGTGCACATGTTTTATCATTCTTTCTTAGACTATTTATTCATCTATGCTTCTTTAAAAGAAGGTAGTGGTAGTGGCAATGAATCTGTCACTCCACCCACTCTCACTGTAATATTTTTAAATTACCCATTGAACTTTTTAGTATTAAGAAACAATTAAATCTAAATGTATAGACACACATAAAATTAAATTAAGGTGAATATTCTCACATATAAAAATATTTCATGAAAAAATATTTTTATTTATCTAAAAAATATTATAATATAATATCTTTTATTTGTAGTAAAGCACGGCCATTCAGCTATTAAAAAATAAAAGTATAAGTTATATAAGAGTTTTTATGACAAATCTACTAATATAATTTTTACATTTTAAATCCTGATATTTTGTGTCTATTATTGATTTAAGATTTTGCACGAATTTTAGAATGCCATCCTTTTAAGAACAAATATAATACAAAATATTGCAGTCTTCTGAGTAGCCACACACGGTTTTCTTGGGGTCAACAAGACGACAAAGCGTCCTATTCTCAAGTTGTCGGACCAACGGTTTACTGCTAGGCAGCCTGGCAAATAGCGCGTGCCTCTTTTTTTTCCCTGGAGAAGACAGTAGAAAACAACTTACTGCTAAATGTCGTGGTGTATCATGTATGGATTGGAAAAAAAAATTCTAGCATGTAGCGCTGATAGCGCCCTCCCTGCATTCCTGGAAGAAACTACTGTGATAGCTGTATTCATTTGCAAAATACACGCAGACAAAATTCCTTAGGTTGATTCGGGTAGTAGGGGTTAGAGGGAAAGTTTTAACACACTTAAAACAAGACAAGTTATTAGCATATGAGTAATTAAGTTTTAATTATTACGTACTTAAAAAATAGATTTATCTGATTTTTAAGTAATTTTTATATAAATTTTTTTAAAAAAACATATTATTTAACGTATTAATAAACATGTTCATAAAAAAGGAATGATTTTTCTCCTTCAAACACCTCCAGCCGAACGGTACCTTAGCCAGGAATCGTTGAACACCACACCCGGAGAAGGAGACAAGCAGCCCGGAAGCTAAAGATCGAGTAGTCCAGCCAGCCAAGAATCTTTGTGTCCCATCGAGGAACAAGAAAACACTGTTACCTACAGTAGGCTGTCACCTCATCTAAATTACTTAAAAAATATAATGCGTACTCGATTTGTTCCAAAATATATCTATATAGTAGTGTTTTTGAGGAATTAAAAATTAGGATGAAAAGTTTAAAATATCTTTTATTAAGATATAATGAAGTGACGAGGATTAAGTATAGTATTAGTGGAGTGTGGGTCTTGAGGTAATAGAGCCCACCAAAAATAGCATGGAGAGCAATGGAGTAAAAATCATATTTTATATATTCTAGATAGTTATATTTACGATAAAATTTAAATTTAAAGGTAGATATATTTTGGGACAGCAGAAATATTTTGTTTTGTTAGATAAAAGTTCGACCAACAATTATTTATTAGAATATTATTTCTTGACATAAAATTAATATTATTATATTCATATTTAAAAGTACTTACTTGTAATTATGCATTTATATTACATAAACAATATATTAGTAAAGTAATTATTAGTCAAAGTCTTATTCTAAAACAATCAAAATAGTCTTAAAATAAAAAAAGGATGGAGTACTTATATATATACAGTCCCATTCTAAACTACCAACGAAACTGAGTTTATGAAAATTATTTAATACAAATAAATAAATTAAAGATTAAAGAGTTAAAAATAGATTTTAAAAGGTTATAAAAAAATACTGATAAACAAAGTTTTAGAAAAAACCGTACCATTAAGATGCTTAGGAAACATGCGTATAAAACGCGCATATGATAATCCATATATAGTTGGTAACCCAAAAAAAAAAAGACGGGACCTGATTCTGCATCTCACATTCTCACTTGAATACAGTTATGCAGGAATAATCCTGAAAAACCAGGTCATCAGTCTCCCCACACAGCGTGTGAACTCGGCGACCGTTCAAGGCTAGAATTTTCACCGCAACCCGTGGAAATTTCATCGCATGCTTGATCCTGCAAGGCGGGCGCCCGCGCGTACGCCGGGACGAGACGACAGCGATGTGTGGAACCTTCCACGGCGCCGTTGGTGTCATGGTGTGCGTAACCTGTTATTTGCTTACTGCCCGGCGCAGGTTCACAGCACCGATCGGTTTTCACGAAAATCGTCAGTGATTGTCTTGTAAAAAATCCATCGGTTCTAGTGTATTTTGCGTTGACTGAAAGTCATTGGTTTTTATTGGATTTTTTTGGTTTTTATAAACCAATAAGAAGCGGTTTTTATTTTAATTATTTTTAAAATGAAAAGGTAAACTCTAGACTGGCCCCAAGAATCACTGCTACTTTGACTGCGACACACACGAAGACACGCCTGTGCAATTAGCCTTGTGCATCAGCTATATATGCTGTCACCTTGCTGCAGCGGATGCATGCCAAGGCAACTGAATAGTACTATTAATTAACTGTCCTCAGCTTCAGGTTTCTGAAAATTGTACTCAGTTACTTAGTATTTATGTGATCCTATCATTGCTGGTATTCTAGATGAACATGGACTTTTTGACGCAAGTCTTGGTGATGCATGGTTTCTTTTCTTTGCGAGGGGTCTTGGTGATGATCTCAGCTGATCTTCTCATCAGGGAGGTCTTCTAGATTGTAGCACTACCGCGTGTGCATCTAGAAGAGGAGTACAGACATCACATATGTACTGTGACAAAAAAAAAACAATGTGATAGAACTTATGTAGTTATGTTGGGATTGTAGCATGTGACAGATGTTAATACACGTACTATCCTCTTCTAGAAAGAGGCATGTGGCATTACACAACCTGTCGGGGGGGCAGTTGATTCTGTTATCGACAATTTGACTATCTTTCATCAGTCAAGGTAGTTATTACTTTGTCCATTTCAAAATAATTTTTAGAGTTGAATATATATATTAAAGTGATTGGCTAAGATAAAAAAGTAAAAAAAATTAAATAAAAAATTATAATTGGTTGAGATAAAAAAGTAGATAAAAATATAGCTATATATTTTAGGAGTTATATTTTAAAACAGAAAAAGTAAGTACTAGTCATTATTTTCTCATAAAAACATCTCCCTGACAGTTACTTGGTACTGTGTCTTTTTAGGACTGTGTGGCTAACAATTATTTCCCTGTTCATGAACATTTGCTACTTTTAATTGTTTTATTTGTTCACAAATATTGTCATATTACGTTCCCGACGCACATTTTTCTATTTTGTTCAGGAGTATTAATTTCCTCCTTTTTATTTGCTCCACCACACATTTTGTAGTTCTAGAAGCATCTACTCTCTCTCCATCCATGTATAGCATTCCTGAGATTTTTAGATCAGATTAAGCGTGAAGGAAAATACATTGATGTCCCATTGATATCTCTTATTAAAGCCCCCTCATTAGTGGAGGTTAAGATTGGGACGATAACTTAATGGTGGTGGGTTGGATTACTCTAGAAATGTTTATGTTTATGTACAAATTTTAAATATCAGGAATGCTAACATGCATGAACAGGAAGTAGTAAGTTTAGAGGGTGATATGGTAATTTCTTATGAAAGCAAATGGTTATAGGAGTACGCACTCCGTTTTAAAATATAATAACCTATGACTGGGTTTGATACAATCTAGTAGTACGAATTCTACGTGGTTATATTTTAGAAACGGAGAAAGTATATATTTATTATGGTCAAAAGTAATAAATACTGTAAATAGTATATAAAGGGAGGAGTAGTAAAATTTGAGAGATTTCAATGAAGACATGTGTCGAAGTTTTTAGAACATCTGACGCAGATCTTACTCTTCTGACCGCCTCTTGTCAGGGTACCGGATATGATCGACGACTGTGCAGGTTTATTTCTTGGTTAACAAGAAAGATGCGAGCACAATTTTCTAAGGTTGGAAAACATATGTGCACGTCACAAATCCTCTAGGATTTTTGTTCAAGCCAAGAATCTTAGTAGAATCTTTACTTCAAGTATAACATACTTATCTGCAAAGACTTTTATTTCCTGTAATATTTTGTGCTGAATCTCATGGCCTTATTAATGGTTATTTCTCTTTGCTAAAACGTCAGGAGGGACATGGATCATGATGTAGCTATCCTGTTTTTTCCCTAGTATAATTCAAAGTTCCATCCATGACCACAACACACTGTCGGCGATGGTGGTCTGCTGGGGAAAAGCTATTTTCAGGGCCAAACACTCTATTTAAATTCGTTTTATTTGTAAATACTGATTGATTCTATATATATATGCCCATAGGTGAGCTCAAGTGGCAGTTCACCTGGAAGAATTTTTTAAAGTCAAGTCAAGAACCACCATTTTTTTTAAAAAAAAACTACTAAGCCCTTTAACTAAGGAATTTTAGAGCATTTTTTTGAGAATCGAACTAACTCCCACGAAAATTCTGTAAAGTTTCTACGTTCCAAATGAGGCCTAAACTTTTATCTTTTAGTAGTAGTTATTCTGTGAGAACCTGAGTAAATCTTGACCTAAAAGAAAACGGGAAAGTTGTCCCAAATAGTAAATTTCAAATCTAAAGTTTTTGCAATATTGTACTCTCAAAACAGTTCTCCAATACGAAGCGGCTATAGACAGCCAAATGCCCGCTTCAGCATGACTCGTTAAAGTACGATACCTATAACGGGCCATGCTATACTGGTCCACGTGTCAAGGGCTCGGCCCAGGCATGATCTATAGAGGCGTCGGGCTGTGACGTATCGGCACGGGCCTGAATCGATATGTGGGTTAGCAAAGGTCTATTAGTAAGTTTGGCTCATAAAATTTGAAAATATACGGCAAAAAAAGAAAAAAGAGAAAGATAGAAAACTGAAGAAAAAATATTAGAGAAAATAGGATAAAATGGAAAAATATACGAGGAAATTGTAGAAAATAGGAATAAAAATGGAGAAAATATATTAAAAAATTAGGGAAATAGAAAAAATAGGGAGATAAAAAATATGAAAAAAATAGATAAGCCGACTAGACCGTGCTTAGGTCGTGCCGTATCGCCCCAGTGATAGTGATGCTGTGCCAGCCCAGCGACAACCGTGTCGTGCTGTGCCGACCCAAACATGACACGGCCAATGGGCTGTGCCTACACGGCTCATAGGGCAGCGAGCCATGCCATATCTGGATCAGCTACAGTACAATAGTACTCAGGCTGGCCCGTTTCGGCACGGTCTATTTGGCCTAGAAGTGGCTGCAGTTAATCCACCTTCTATGTGACGACACTGATGGCTGAGAACATACGCCCGCGGGAAACCGAAGTAACGAACGCCCGTGACTTAGAACAACGTTCCGTTTCCGCACAACCTATCCGGCTCCGGGGCCACGGAAACGGAACGGAGCATATGGGGCCCACTTTCCGTCACGCGAACCGAGCGCGAACGGCATCCAGCCACCTGTCCACGTCGCCTCCGCCCCCACCGCTGCAGCCACTGCCACCGCTGGTCACCCTCCACCACTCCACCCCACCTCGCTTCGCCTCCACAACATCTCTTCCGCTTCTCGAATCCTCCCCTCCCTTCCGCCGCTCCAAGCCCTAGTGGGCGCGGAGGCGCGGAGCCATGGAGATCTCGTTCGATGCGTGGGTCGGGGTGCAGCGGCACGGGCAGGACCTGGCGGACCGCCTCGCGCAGGGCTTCTCGGGGCTCCTCCAGGCGCAGCCGCCGCAGCTCCACTGGTCGGCGCCCGCGCTGCCGGCGAAGCTGATACCCTTCGAGATAGACCTCCCCGTCGTCCCCTTCGTCGGAGGGGGCCGGGGTGGGGGAGGGAGGGGCGCCGACCTCCCCGCCGCGGCCGTCGCGTCGTTCGTCGAGATCGGCGGGCGGCTCGGCCAGGCGGGGTCCGAGCTCGGGGCTTCCGTCGGGGGCGCCGTGCAGCGGTTGGCGCGGCAGATTCCCGTTCCGTTCCCGGCAGAGAGCACGCGGCGGCCGAAGTGGGAGGCGATTCCGCCGCAGCCTGCGGCAGCGGCGGCGGCGGCGGCGAACGAGGGGGAGGTGGCTCTCGCTGTGGATAGAGCTGAGGATAAGGGGCTCGCTTTGGAGAGGGTCGGAGACAGAGGGTCTCTCGAGGTAGCTGCTGCAGCTGCTGCGGCAGCCACTGGAAGTGCCACTGCGGCTAGTGCGGGCGGGGTTGGTGCTGGGGGCGCAGACAGTTTGGATGAGGAAGATGATGGTTTCGGATGCGATATTGGGGCTTTTGGTAACTTCAAGAAGGCTAAGGTAAACATTATCGATTTGGTGATCAAATATTGCGTCATAGTAATTGATACTCTCCAATTTTGCAATTCTACAATTTTAATTGGAAGCCTGTGCAGTAATATACTCAGTTTATATTTAGGAGTGACATTTATCTTGGCTCTCTTGTTTATTTGGGTGTACAACTGTGTATCTTGTCTGAACGCATATAGTGAGATTTTAGAGGGTTTGGCGCCCATCCAGTATTTAATATGTTTGGAATCTTCTTTTGCATGCTCATAGAAAGATTCTGTTCATGTGCTTGTAGTCAAACCGTACATGTAGTTCAATTATGCTTTAAGTAAAATCATATAGGTTTGGTGCTAAACGTAAAGTTTGAAAATTTTGAAGTGGGCTTGTGCATACATCTGGTTAAATCTTATGGTTAGCTGGACTGCAGTGTGAATTCCATTTGCTAAAGTACTCCTACTACATATTTATTATGCTGAATATGGTGCAGGGAACCGTAAATATTTCAGCAACATACGATACCAGGCACCATGACTTTGAGACTTCAGTAATTGCACGTGGAGACCTTTGGAGGCTGGAGTCATCGCGTGGCGGTTTAAATTCTGGAAATGAAAATGCACCTCTTTTCCTTGTTCAGTTGGGACCTTTACTATTTGTTCGAGACTCTACACTTCTTTTGCCTATTCATCTGTCAAAGCAGCACCTTCTTTGGTATGGCTATGATCGCAAGGTACTCTCCCATCCTCCCAGGTCTTGATGTGAAATCTTACATGCCCCAAACTTTTTACATCATATGTCTGATGAAGACATGCAGCCTATTTGGTTTATTTTTTTTATAGATTATAGTATTTTGAACTCTATGATTATGGTGTTAATAATGCCTGTCAATGTGCATTGGCTTGTGTTTGTTTACATACCCATACTAAAAAGTCTAAAACTCATGTGTATTTAGAACAAAATGCACTCCCTATGTCCAGCTATCTGGTCAAAACATAGAAGATGGATGCTGATGTCAATGATGTGCCTCAACCCTGTAGCCTGTGTAAGTTTGCACGTTTCTTCTCCTTATCTGTGTGTATTTTTATCCTCTCTTTTCCTTTGAATCCCACCTTCTGGTTCCTGGTTGCTATCAGTTATCAGTTATTTTTATGCTGCAATATGATAGACCAGGTTTGCAAATAAGCAGTTTGCATTCTAATGTGTAGCATTGTTTCCCGTTTTATCTTGTCACCATGCTTTTGTGCTATCAAAGGATACATGTACTCATCACATTCTTTATGGGAATTTTATTCTATTGATAATTAGCTTATTAATATTGATTCCTTTCTGATGCATTGGCTGTGTAATGACTTGACTAGGATGTACAGTTTTATGTAAGAAGAATATGAAACCCACTCATAATTACTGCAATAATCTCTTTACTACCCGCAGAAAAATAAATCACATTTTCTAATATGGTGGTAGCATATAAGCCTGCAATGACATTTCTTTTCTCTGGCATGGCCTTTTGTAGCAATACTGTTGTATAACTAGTAAATTTTTACAGCAGGGCATTATCTTGCTGGTGCTATGTAAATATGATGTCATGTCATGTTCTTAACCTGGCTATTTGTTTCAGTCCTTCATGGATGTGCAATTCCCAAATGGACAGCTAACATATGTTACTGGTGAGGGGATAACAGCAAGTGGTTTTTTCCCATTATTTGGTGGTTTGCTTCAAGCCCATGGAAAATGTCCTGGAGAAACAAGAGTAAGCTTCTCCTTCAAGGTTAGTGTCTGCAGAATATGCCAACTGTAGCATCTCTTAATCCTTCCAAGACTTGTTCCTAATTATTTCACCTCCCATTCTTGTTTCCTGTTACTTTGCTTTTGAAGAGCAAACAAGGCACGAGGTTCACCCCTATGTTTCATTGGCCTGACAATTCTCTTTCATTTGGAGTTGCACAAGCCTTAGCATGGAAAAGATCTGGTCTCATGGTGAGGCCCAGCATTCAAGTCAGGTAGTTAGATATAAGCACTTTTCTGCAACTCAAAAGCCATGCTAGTGAGGTCCAGCACAAGGTTCCTCAACTCTATTTTTTATTCCTCATTTATTCTCCACTTCTGAACACATTGGTTAACTACATACATCAGTGTTTGTCCCACATTTGGAGGAAGCGATCCTGGGATAAGGGCAGAGTTTGTCCATTCATTGAAGGAGGAGCTCAACATAATGTGCGGTTTCTCTTGCTCAAGACATCCTTCGGCTTTCACAGCTGTTGCTGTAAGCCCTCCAGACCATGTTACACTTCTGTTTCTAATCAGCGCTTACGCTTTACTGCTAACCGATGTCCTTGTATGTTTCTATGGCAGCTGGGGCGATCCAAGTGGAATGGCCAAGTCGGCAGTTCGGGGCTAGTAATCACCTTGGAAACACCCCTAGACAACTTGGCAAGACCATCTTTATCTGTTCAGCTGAATGGAGGGTTTGAGTTCTGAGGTCTATCCCTGTAAAGCTGTACATACAAACCGCTGTATATATTCCACGTTGTCCATACTCCTGTTTCTCGAGAGAGCTGCCCAACCTATGAATTGTATCATTTGGATGTGGGTTGAATCTCCTTTATAGGTTCCAGCCCAGCACCAAAGTCGCAATTCAATCTGTAACGAGGCAAGTAGCTGGTGCAGGACTGATGGTTAGTGCGAATTTGTTGCACTCATTTTGTTACCGTCGCTAGAAGTAGATTGCTTGTATTGGTGTGGCCAACCTTAATATATGGTTAAGCACCCAATGTTGGTCAACGCACTGGACCTTATGCTGTCACAACTTGTTACCACTTACCAGAGAGCCCTTGTTTTTCTCGCTGTTTTCAGCGAAGGAAATGGTTTTGTCCTGGAGTTTGAACGCTTTTACGTTAAAGTTAACCCTATGCCAAATACTTGCATGATGTTTGTTCGACTCTCTCTCCTCTCTCTCTGTATCCAACTGATTTCACATGTGCAATAGACAATTGCAACAACGCTTTCTTTATAAAACTCTACCAACTGATTTCACATATGCAAGAGACAATTGCAACAACGCTTTCTTTATAAAAAAAAATTGCGATTTGTAAACAAATGCGGTTGACTAATTGTTCTTTAATCCAGCGTACTAGTGAATTCTGAAATCGTATTGCAAATTTATGAGTTCTTTCATAGTACAAAATTTATGGCCATCTAAGCTATACATGTCAAAAATTTGCTACAGTGTCAAGTCAAATTGGTTACTGTTGTGGTTTTGTGAAACTTAGAGACTAATTCCTGGGGCTATGGATTAATGTATTGTATGTCAAAAACCCATGTGGATCTTGCTTTTTTCCCCTTGAACTGGATGTTTTATTTACTGCAAAAGAAATCATTTACAGAAGTACATCATTGTAGCAAACAAGGCAGCACATGCAAGTATGCAGGCATACAGCTGGCCGAAACATCAAAAGAGAAGATTACATGTATGGAACAGAATAGCACCATTTCGCTCCAAAATAAAAGAAACAGAACTGCACCAAAACACCTGAAGAATGCAACTGACACGACAGGGGAACAGTGACCCTGAAGCCCCAGTATTTTCCCTTCTTTTTGGCGAGGAAGTGAATGCACCATGATTGCATTGCATGGTGCAACATTATTTTCCAGCCAGTTCATGTACAGATTGTGCCTGATCCATCTTCATTTGAAAAAGGATCATTTATGCTCTAAATCTGAAAGTGAAAGTTGCAAGTTTGCAATAGAATTCCCCTGAAAAAGTTTTCCATGGCAGCCAGAAGCACAAGTAGCTAATGCCCAACGCCAGGACTCGGCACTGATCGCATGAGCCGCTCTGCCCTGCCGCTCCCCGAAAACCCCCTCGGCCTCGGCGGCGACACCGCCACGCCACCGCCACCGCCACCGCGGCGACTGACGCCTACTCTGAGCTTCAAGCCGCCCTCGAAGTGCATCACCTCCTCGCCGCCTCTCTCCTCCTCTGCCACCGGCAGAAGCTTGCGCCCTTCGCACCATGAGCAACGGAGCAGGAGCACGAGAAGGCACACGGCGAGGCACGCCGGCGCGAGCCTAGTGCCACTGTAGGCCATGGTTGACAGAAGCCGCGGAGAAACGAGCTCGATGGTGCTTTGCTGCTACTCTGTTCTGTGAGTGAGAAGCTCTGAAGCTGCTTGCTCGAGCTTAGCGGATGGGGACGAGAGGCTTGTGTTGTGCTGCTCTATTTATAGCGATCGCGGTGTAGAGGATTCCTCGGTTCGTCCTGTCCGGTGGAGAATTCTTCATGGGTATGAAGCTATCTGCCGGCTTGAAAAGTGTATCTTTTTCTGAAATAGCAGTACAGTTTTGTTCCATTGTTCTCTTTGAAAGGACTAGCAGAAGCAGAATTCTATATTGCAGACAAGAACGGCATAGTGGAAATGTATATATACATGCGATGGCATAGTTGATTACTTAGTGATTTAGTTCTAGATTATACTCAAGAACAATAGAACATGTCAACCAGCTGACTGATGTGTTATTTAGAGAAGAAACCGGGGCTGTTTTAACTTTAAAGTATCTGGTTAATTTTTTTATATCAAGCGTCCTGAGAAAAGCACATTTGGCAGCTTAAAGCATGCTTCACTACAAATTTCAAACCTCCTGGATGGACGAATCCTAAATTAAGTATGCTACCGACTAATCCTGATCTGAAGGGTTTAGTACTGAATATATAAAAATCTTAGATATGGCGCGTCATCATCCTGGCCATAGGGGGTTCTTGACCTATCAGAAATTCAGAATTAACAGTTTCAGCATCGGAATGTCGGCATGTTAGCGGTTAGCCACTGGTTAGAGTCGGAAAACGAAAGGAATCAATGGCGGAAACGGTCGGTCTTCAGCTGGGTAGCCTTTTGGATGAACGGTGAAGAGCCAAAGGGAGGCCAAATCTGACTGGAAAACGCATTGCAGGCGGCCAGGATCACAACATCTGGTGAACGCTGCGTCGTGGAAAAAGTATGTTTTTCTGAACCATTTCTTGCTCCCATCTTCTCGCTCTCTCTTCTTCATGCATCCAATCAGGTTGCTTTTCTTGTCAAAATTGGCATATTCGTCGCTTCACCGGCTAAAAGAACTAATAAGAGTATATCACTCTGGAAAAACTGTGTTTTTTTTTAACTGAAGAATGTCTGAACATGCAAATATTCAGACTTATCATGGCCGACCATGATAGTTTTGCAAAAGAGGACGGCAAAGACTATTGGCACACAGAAAGTTTGCAGAGAGGCCTTTCTGCGTTGTAGATTAAGTCTTTAATTAATCCCATAACTACAAGGATGACATAAACAGTTCTGCAGAGAGAATATGCTTCAGAGATAAACACATAGCTCTACTCGATCAAGATCCCCTGCTTTTCTGAAAGCATAACTCCAAACTGAAAATAGAGCTCTAGGTAGCAACTTTGTCAGTGGAGAATGTAATCCGTCATTCCAAGTACTGGACGGCAAATATGATACTGAAAACAGCAGCATGATTGATTCTTCTGTTTCTTTCTTTGATTAGCGAGAGCTAAACCACGTCCATTATCCACAAAACCGAGCGCTCCATCGGTTTGACTACTATCCCGGGAACGCCTCCGTGGCTCCATCCACGCCGTTCATCCGCGACGGCCGGCTCATCCCAGCCGCCGGAGAGCTGAACGGTAGCGGAGGAGACGAAACACCCCAGCCGTCGTCGTCGTCGTCCTTGTCACCGTCACGCCACGCTTGCATCCAGCGCGCGGTGAACGGCGGCGACGTGCGCGAATGAGCTCAGTGTCAGCGTCGCGTGCGTCGCTGTCTCGTAGGAATTTTCACGTTGGCGAAAAGGCCTCGTGCCGCACAGCGCGCGATGGTACGTACGGCTCGACGTGGCGGCGCGTGGGGGAGTCGCGCGCTTTCGCTTCTTTTGTAGCGTCCCGTGCATGCAGCGATCGCCGTCGCCTTCGATCGCTGAGGAAAGGGAGAGGAAGGAGGCAATCTCTGTCCAGGCGTCGATCTCCTCGCAACCACCCAACCAAACAAACCTAGGACGTTGTAGGCTGTGTGGGAAAGATACGAGCCCCCGGTATCATTACGGAATACTTATGTGACTGTATAGATAGGAGGTAGTTAGAGGTGAAATAAAATTCAGAGACATAAAGATGTGTCTTTTAAGGTACAGGGTAGGGTCCTATAAAAAAAACACTCTCATGTAACTTAGCGTAAATAAAATAGAGAACCAAATCATACTCGGCTTGGATATCTAATATGTGATTCTACCTTCTATGGTATATAAGAGGAGCAGGGATCTCGATCAAAGAAAAAGTCTCATACAATATATAGCCAAACCGACGTAAGTCAACAAAGCAATACAATCCAGTGGATTCTAATGCACCAAACAGAAGTAGGGTAGTATCTCTTATCGAGGGTTTAAAACTATATAAATCTTTTTTGTCTTGTATCACCATCAAATTCTAGCTTTGGTGCGTAACCCTATGTTCATTATTACTGATACAAAACATTGACTGATTGGATCTTGTGTTCTGCGCGGCCGTGTGTTCTTGTTCTGGCTAGAGGGCGTGATGTGACTATGAATTCGATTGAGTTTTGGATTTTTTTTTTCCCTTTATCGCCGTTAATCTGGTTGTTTTTTAGATATGAGTTCATCAGGATCGGAGAGCAATTCATTGGCCTCACAGCGATGCAAGAAGCCCAAGTGTGTATGTGACTATGTGCCGCATTGTTGCCACTACTTCTTTCATTATTCTTTGATTTTTTTTCTTCGTTTAATCTTTTGGTCTTGTATATGTTTTTTTTAAAAAAAAGACACTTGCATTAATTAGCGAAAGGTTGCAGGTTGTGTTTGGAACTCTGCAGGATGTTTAACATCTCAAATGTGAAATGTCACCTTGTGTTTGTGAAATGAGAGTTTCTTTTTATGCAGATTCTAAGTTCACACAGTAGGAGCTTCCGACATAGAAACCACTCTTCACTCTTGGAGTTCTTAATTAGATTTAGAGAAAAACTAGAGAACGGGATACCGTACTCCTAACGGCATAAATTATGTATGATCTCTTTCTAGGTCAAGACCCACACGACGATACCTCGTACGTATTAGCCATGCACATCCCTTCCTCCTATGACTTACGAGGCTAGGATGACCCTCGTGTACCGTCTTGGCCATACCGTGCGCTCCTTCCACATGGGCCTCCCAATTACCATAAAGAGAGAGCAACTGGGCTAGCCTGTCCATAGTCTGGTCCATTTTTTGCAATTATGTTGTTGGATTTTTCTCTTTTCTCTATCGGTTTGTTTTTAAAATTTGCTTTTGTATTGCAACTCTAAATATTTTTTTTATTTTGAAGTCACCAGTAATACATACTAATGCAATATACTGTTTATACATGACAATATTCCAAGATGCATTCATGAAAAATGAGATACCTACCATATCTCTACATATGGTTGTTGATACCTCGTGATACCATAGTACATGGAGGTACCATTAGGGTTCCTTGATACCTTACGGTACCATCCTGGTATCATGATACCTTGAATATGTTGATACCTCGTGGTACCATCCTGGTAACATTGTACCATCCCAATACCATGGTACTTCAATGTATTATGATAATAACTAGGGTATATATATCTCATGATACCACCCAGCATGATGGTACCTCGAGATACCATGATAGCAATAACTAGGGTACATTGCTACCTCATGGTACCTTCGAGGTACCATGATACTTCGGGTATATTGGTACCTCGTGGTACTATCACAGTATCATCAAAATTTTTTAAGTCCAAAACCAAGACCCACAACTATGCATGTCCAAATCAACTCATCCAAAAAGTATAAAGAAAAGAAATAGGAACTGGCCTAAAGAAAGAAGCTTACCTTCCACCTCCATCAGCCCAATAGGTTCCCTTCACCTTGAAAGTGCATCTAGGCCCCCCTCCCAATTTGATTTTAGTGATTAATGATAACATAATTATAACGAACTAATACGGCTTAAAGTATTTATTTTGTAGCTTAGTTCGAGAATTGACAAAAATGCCAAACACTCGTGTTGATTGAAACAAAGGCGTCGAAATTTCTACGCTATATTGTTGTATTTCTCATTTCTTTGAGTTAGGATGTCGTGCTATTAAGAGGGATGTCTCACTCATATAATTGGATTAGATACTAGTGCTCGTTGATCCATTTTTATTGAAGTATCTCTCTTTTTGGATCGGAATTTTCGATATAATGTCAGAATTTCCGAAATCTTATGCAACTCGAGTCTCTGGATAGGCTGATTTATATTGGATGGAAATTTTCGATGTCAAATGTTATGTAACTCGAGTCTCTAGATGGGTTGATTTATTTGGATAGGAATTTCCGATGTTATGAGTTTTCGATCCATCGACAAATTTGAGATCTTATGTAACTCAAGTCTCTGTTTGGTTTCAATTCTCATATCGGAATTTCTGATGGTGACATCGGAATTTCCAATCCCCTTTTTTCACAGAGACCTGGGATTTGAACTTGATTGTTGGGGCACTTTTATATGGATCGGAATACCCAATCCTTGGATCAGAATTTCCGTGGTGGAACTAAAAATCCCCTCAATAGGCAGATCTAGGGGTTTCCTATTTAAACCTCCCTTCAACCCTTTTCTAGGGTTAGCCATTCATTTCATTCAAACAAGTTTTTGGCTAGAGCTTTGTGCATTTGTGTTTTCGATCTTTGAGCTCGCATCTCTCTCAAATCCTCCTTGGTTTTCATGACTTGTTTCTTTGCGGGTGGATTTGGTGATTTGGGAACTAGTGTTTGGTTTTCTCTCGGATCTTGAGAACTAGGTTTTGATTCCAAGAGGTGGTGTGACATTTATTACTCTTGGAGGCTGAGAACTCCTAGATGGCTAGGTGTTGTTCCCAAGCCACCGTCTCTCTTGTGGTGATCCAGAAAAAGTTTATGCAACCTCAAGAGGATATGGTTAGAAAAGACCCTGCTCTTTTGAGCTCCTCAATGGAGAGTAGAATCCCCTTAAGGATTTGAACTCTGGGAAATACATCATCGAGCAAAATTTGATGAAATCTCTTTATTCTTGCACTTACTTATCTTGCTATCTTATGCCGCCTATAGCTAGCTGCTGGTTATGCAATATTATCCTTGTTGAGTGCTTGTATTAGATCTTTAGATTGTGGCTTGCTTGTGTGCGCTCCAGTGGATCAGAATATCCGATACCCTGACCGGATTTTGTGATCCACACCAAAATATCCGACTCCAGATCGGAATATCCGATATACTTTCGCTTTACGCTTTTGCATTAAGTTTTAATTAAGCCTATTAACCCCCCTCTAGGCCTTAAACAATCCTTTCACACCTCCATAGGCCCAACTGGGGAAGGTAGCATGGCCCATGTGGTGTGGATGCAGAAAAAAAAATAGAAATATACTTTTTTTCTAAGTTTTGCAAATATATACATAGTTGGAGAAATTTTAAAAATATATACATATACCGCGCTGGAGGGATGCAGCACCGACGCGGTGCCGCGCTTTGGGGGCACGGGACCGACAGTGCCGCGCCCCTAAATCACGACACCGCTCCGTGACAGGACAGTGCCGCGCACCCATCACATGAAACCCTGTTCTCGATGCTTCTTCGTGGTTCCGCGCTGCTCTGCTCACAATACCACGCGACGGGCGCGCGGCTCCGCCTCCGCCTATGGCTGACCACAGCTGGGGGACTGTGCAGCTGTAACGCCCCGCTTTCAGTGAGACGTTAAACGATATTTCGCTAAAATCTACCTATGAAAATTTCGATCTTGCGTGTTGTGTTGTATGTCATACCTGGATCTCAATCTGTCTCTCCGCCTTGATCTCGACAAATCCCTCCTCTCAAAATCCTCCGTTCCAAAACAATCTCTAAATTCGAATCGCCGTTATCGAACTCCTCTCCAAAACCTTAACGGCAAAGTCTTTCAATCATCTCCTTCAAATCTTCGCTTTGATTTCCGTTCCGAAGATCCAACGTCGAAACCCTAAACATCCTCCTTTGAATCTTCCCGTAAACCCCTTGTTCTCTCTTCTCCTTGTATCCCTGAGAAATCCCGAGTGAAATATACCGCTTAGGTATCGAACCACCATCCGAACCCTCTCCATCAAATAACATATATATACCATGTATATATATATCTCCTTGAGTATACACCTACCTACAAAAACATGTATATAAACATGTATACATGTACCAACCCTCCTCTCAGCTCCACCAACCAATGTGTACAAATATATATATATATGCCTCTCTAAATAATATATAAGTATATACATACACCCCCCCAAACATCCCCATGTATATATATGCCATATAAATATATACAACCACCCATATGAGTCAAGTCTCCATCCTAAACCCCATGAAAATTCCTCAAATCCCCTTGAGCATTTCCCCCTCTGTACTACTTAATTTTATACAAGTACAAATACGAATTTTTGAATCCAAAATCCCAGTTAAAAACCCCCCAAAAAGCCCTCCCAATAAATCCTGGAGAAAAAGAGAAGGGCTCCTGTTCCAATGGGCCGCACTCCTCCCTATTCTCGGCCCAGCACTGCACAAGAGACCGGCGCACTCCTGGATGGTCGCCACGTGGCTCGCACCGCGCGCAGCTGCCGTTGATCCCCTCTCTGCATCGCGTGCCTGCCGCTCGGCCGCCACGCATAGCCAGATCCTGCCGCGTGTCCCCGCGTTCCCGTGCACCGTCGATCGGCCTCGCTCGCCCGCACCGCGCCGGATGACTGCCGCATGTCCCCCCCCCCTGAGCGCCCACCGCACCGTCCGATCTTCTGTAAACCGCTGAGCCGATCGCCGCCATGCGTTCTCCCCGCGCGCCCTGTGAACCGTCGATCGCTGACCCTATTCTTCTTCAACCTTTGTCCCGTCCCGTTCTCACTTGCAACTTGTTCGAACAAAGTCCCCTCAGTCGCCCGCCCCACGCCAGTTCCCGCCCGGTCCCGCCTTGACTAGGCCGGCCACCTCGGTCGCCACTACGCGCCACGGCTCAGACAGCCCCTGCCGCGCTCTCTTCCCCTCCATTCCCCATCCTTTCGCCTCCTTCCCGCCATGGCCGGGTGGTCAAAAGGTCATTGCCTCTCCCGTGTCACCGTGGTCCCCGCCTCTGCCACCTAGTCCTAGGCCGTGTTGAGCTGCCTCGGCCGATCCCGCGCGGGAGTTTCAAACTTGACCACACGATACACCGACCTCCGCCGCTCCACGCCATCCCGACCGCCAATTCAAATTTGCCATCACGTGAGATTTCGCCGCCACGCCCTTCTCTCCCACCTCTCGCTCCAATCAGTGAGCTCCATTAATTGGAGCCCGAACCGAGCCCTAGCCAAGCTCCCCTCGCCTATAATACCCTCCTCCCGAGACTTCCTTTCCCCCTTCTCCGCTCTCCTCCTCGCCGCCGTCGGCCACCTTGGGATGAACTCTTCCCCACCTCATCCCCGCCACGGCGCCACCGGCCGCTCCACGTCGTGCACCGTCCCAAGCCGAGGCCGCGTCTTGTGGACGCCGAGTGCTCCCTCGTCCCTCTTCCATCTCCTCGAGCACCGCCGGTCGCGTGTTTTTCCTGAGACATGGCTGGACTTCGTCGCCGCCAATTCAACCACCTCGACCGTCCTCCTACCGCCGCACGCCTCGCATCCTTCCTCTCCTCCCGAGCACCGTCGCTGCCGATGCTAGGCTGCTTCGGGGCGTATCTCGTCGAACAGAACTCGATCGCCGTGGACGCCGCTCTACCCTCGGCCCCAAATCCTTCCTCTCCTCGGCACCGAGCCGCCGCCACTCAGTTGGATCCCCCTCGGTGAGCTCTCTTCCCGTGCCATCACAGATACTCCCGAGTCCACTCCGGATGCCATAGGGCCTAGCTTTCCCGTGAGACCTCGCAAGGATTCCATATCGCACGTATGACAGCGCCATCGTCGTCTTCCCTTCTTCCTCTCTCCGCTGTCTCGGCATCCCCGTCGCCGGCCGCCGTTGCTCGGCCTCTCAGCAATCCAAGCCGTTTGTTTGATTCCTCTAGACCTCCGCTCCCGCCAATGCAAGCCGCTCGGTCCAAGCCGCTGCCATCGCTGGAATCCTCTTCGCCGCCGTCGCCCGTTGGATTGACGATGCGCCCTAGCTCTTCCCTCTGTCACTGTCTCATGGCCCCGGGCAAGCCAAGGCAGATTTCCCCCCGCTCCCCCTCCCGACCGATCTCACCTCCAGTGGGCCCCAGCTATTAGAGAGCCATCCTTTCCCCTTGAGTATGACACGTGGGCCCGCATTAGGTCACCCCGGCCCACTCCCTTTATTCTTCTTCCTCTGCCTGGTGGGCCGGCCTTGTTAGGGACCCCCTGTAACGCCTCCCCGTCCTGGCACCACCTACAATGATACCAGAGAGGAAGCGCCGCAGGAGATTGGCGTGAACCAACTCCCACGGAATCGCGATGCCGGTACCAGTCCCAGGAAACCTTGCTGGTACCCGCGGTCAACGGAGATGTACCACAGCAATTAGCTAAATAAATAAATATGTATATATTATACCTTTATAAGTTGCGACTTCTGGCAAGCCTTGAGCAGCAACCTACAAACAGAACAACGGCAGTGGAACGACAGCGCAGCAAGAACCCATCCACAAGCAACGGCTTGGGATAGGAAAGAAACCCTAATCTTCACTTCCACTTCACTCTTCCTGAATGAGGGGAGGAAAAGAAATAGATTGAGTACTTACGTACTCAGCAAGTCACAAAAAATGTGAGTATGCAGGCTATCAAGGATGGGCTGGGGTTTATTTTGCAAACCTTTTCATTTGAAAGCATTTTCGAAAACCTTAGTGTGAGTTGTCTCAATGTAACTGGAAGGAGGCTCTCGCCTTGATCTTGTCCGCGAATTGCTTTTCAACAACTCGAGCGGACGAATCAGATTTTAATTGATCTTAGGTATTCTTATACCGCCTGTCGGATCACGACAGCGGTTTAGTGGGTCTGTCCGCAAGCAGCTTCCCACTGTATACTCATCTATTACTTTATTTTCAATTTCGTCCACTCCAGGACGTAATCTCAGGTTTCCTCTATTATTTTCCTTTCACTTTTGTCCTATCCAGAACATCATCTCATCTCATAACTCATCTCAACAGCTCCTTGAGCCATTCATAAACTCAACTCAAAACATATACTGCTCCCACTTAGGAAGCTTAAACTATGATGCCATTTGACATCCCGGGTCACACATCCCCGTTTCAGACTACTCAGGTCATCCATCAGCTACTAAGGCCGATTCTGGTAACGGTTCCCATACCACAAATCACTTTTGTAAAACATTGGCAAACAAATCTACGCTAGAGGAATCACCTCACATTGCCCGTAACTATGGGCGCGGCTGTTCGAACAGTTCATGAACCTTTGCAAAGGATGCATGTTTTACCTACACGACGCGAGCTTACTCCCACACTGATCAGGTGGGAAGGTTCACGACAGGGCCTTTCCAAAGCCTTCCCAGGATAGCACGTTGCCGTATAAATGGGTGCTCTCTCTCAACCAAGTACCAGGAACTCATTTCCTGTACTCAGGGACGGGGGTATATCGCCCTCTTGGCACCCAGCCAGTCCCACATTTATTAGCAACCGAAATCCATCTTGGGAACACTAGCTACTCAGTCAAGGGTGTCCCATTCCACCCGTGTGGTCGCACTGTGAGATGCTCGGATGAAATTCCCCATGGAAATGGTCCTTATATACGAATACGAAGTGCCACCACACAGGTGATCACTTTGCACCGCGGATTTTTGCAAATAGATTTTGTTTCGCAAATCCGCCGACATCGCATGTCGGGTTTTTAAACCTTTGAAAACCCTAATTTTTCCCAAATCGACAAACAGTTGTGCTGGAGGTGGAACCATCGGAATCCATGCTCAGAGAGCACTGTCACATAGGTACTACGAGGTGGAGCGACAAGGAATACCAAAGACCTACAGGGTTCATGCAACTACCGGGCAGGTCCTTCGGTTCGTCACGCAAACCGAGGCCGATCCATTTTACCGTGCACACTAGCAATGCAATTTTACAAACAAAACATTTTAAATTTAGGACAATATGGTCAAGAAGTGACTTGCCTCAGTCTTTGTCTTCGAATCCTCGCAAAAATCCGACGTCCGATGAATTTCCGAAGCGTCGACTACGCGCGAAACGAGAGAAAAATACACAAAACCCTAGAAATAATATACTATTATTAATAACTAATAGCGCCATGAGGTAGATCTCATTTTTAGAAAAATTTAGGGACTTGAACGGGCTCAATCGGAGTTACGGTTGAAAAGATATGAATTTTGAAAGTTTTTGGGATTTTTTTGGAAAAGGAAATGATTATTTGAATTTGGAAAAGAAATATTCCCTAGAATATTCTTGGTCTGACAGGGGGGCCCACTGTCAGTGATTGGGAGAGAGAAATTGAGGGCTAGCCCACTTGTCAGAGACTAGAAGGATTAAATGGGCCCACATGTCATAGGTGGAAGAGACAGGAACATGGATGACAGGGTGTAACGACCCGTTTTACATTTCCCTATTGGAATTAGATTTCTGAATTCGAACTCCCCTCCTATCCCGTTCAGCTGTGCCCCAGTTTTTCTCTCCCTGGCCAGCCGACTGCCTTTTTCCCTTGAGCCGAGTAGATTTCGACTCAGTTCCTGAATCTTGCCCTTTTACCCTTTGTCCACTCGGCCATCTTTGCCGCCAAGTAAGCCCTTGAAATCACCGACTACCTTGTTAACCCGTTGTCTTGCTATCCCGACTGCCCTGTCCACCTAGTCTGTTTCGCAGCAGCGCCGGACTGGCGGGAAAACCTCCTGGTGTCCAACCTCTGGCGACGGCCTTGCCGTCATCTTTTCCCCGACCTGCCCCAATCCGGTCAAGCTCATGACGCTTTGCCTTATCAACGAACGTGCTGTCTCATCACCTCACCAAGTTGCACAGTAGCCATGACTCCCGCGCTCCTCCCGTTGGATGCCGACTGCCGAAGTGGTGACCTAATCCGACCTCTACCTGCCCGCAGCCCCGCTCGGACCAGCGGACAATAACCCGCCGCACCGCAAGAACCCGCTTGGACCAATGGTTAGTCAGAGGCTCTGTCTGCAAAGTCCCACCAACCCGTCCTTGCCACGACCTGAGTGTCTCATCGCCGCTGCAGTGTCTACCAATTCCACCGGCCACGCCCAATCCCTAAGTCAATCTCTGCCTTGACGTCGCGTCGCCCCAGCCAGCTGGCTGTAGCCTTGCCAGCTTATCGTGACTCCTTTTCTTTATCTATCGCCCTGCACCGCCGTGTCCCTGCCTCGCACGCCGGCTATAAAAGGCCTTCCATGCCTCTTCTTTCCCCTGTTTTGCAACCCAGCCGTCTCTGCCAAACCGCCATCACCAGCTTCACCGCTAAACCCTCATCTTCCTCCTCCCTAGCCCCCGAGCTCCATCGCCGCCACTCGTCGCATCGCCCCTGTGTTCTTCCGGTTGGAACGAGAAAAAGAAGAAAGAAAGGCCGAGCTAGTCTACCATCCGGAGTTCCTAACCGGTGAGCCTTGTTGCCCAGACCGCAAGTTTAACTCAGCCGTCTACGATAAACCTTCATCCAACTACCATCCATCCTCAGCCGACTACTACCTTTATGCAGCTGACTACCGCGATGTTCTTTTCCTAGTGTTTTACCTCTTTTCAGCGTATCAGTAATTATCTTTTCTGCTTGTTTAGATCCTAAACGGGCAGACGATCCAGAAGTCATCTTCGCCGAGGAAGACCTTTCGCTGGAACAAGGCAAGCCCCTTTGACCATATTGTCTCCTATATGTGCAAAATTATGTTGTTTGCAAAATATGCATGCTTAGTTTACACTTTAAATTGATCGGCCTCGGTGAGCAAGCGCAACCGACGGACCTACCCAATAGTCGCACTTATTTGGTAGGATATTGATGTATTTCCCCCTTGATAGCCCCACAAATGGCACGTTGGCATCATATCCTTTGAGTACGATTGCCGAGTAGAATGGTTTAGCCCTGCAGCGATTGTATTGTCGTTTGGGAAACAATGGTTTTTGCTCAACAATTTGAAAACCCGGTACTTTGTGTATCGGCGTGTTTGAGAAATAAATGAAAGTTTGTGAAAATCTTGATGTGCAGAGACAGTGCCTGTGTGGCCTGGCTATGTATTATCGATAAGAACCATTTCCTTTGGGAATTGCATCCGAGCATTTTACAGTGTGACCATACGGGTGTTATGGGATGCCCCTGGCCGAGTAAATTGTAGGTTTAGGGAAGTTTGGTGCCGACTGGAGTGGACTCATCTGAGTTGTGGCTCGTGAGCCTTGGTGCTGACGGTGGTTGGAGCCGACCTGAAGCATTGATCCTATGTGGATCCTTCTGCTGGCATTGGATAACCCTAGACTGGCTTTGAAAATAGCCTTGTCACGAACTTCCGATACCGGCCAGTACTCGGTGTAAGTTTCGCGTCGCATGGGTAAAGCGTGCCCCCTTTGCAGAGTTTAGCTGAACTGTTCGAACAGCCGTGCCCACGGTTAAGGGCGGTGTAAGGTGTTTCCCATAGCGTAGTTTTGGTTGCCAGTGATTTTGTGAAATCGATTGATGGGAAGGGAATCGTGACCAGAGTTTGCCGAGTGGCGAACGGAAGGCCTGTGTGGCCAGAAACGGGACTGTGTGACCCGGGGTGTTGAAGCACCATAAGCAAGTGTGTGAAAAGTTAACAGGAGGAAAGTCTTCGGGTTGTAGCCAGAAGACGATAAAGAGCAGACTACCTGGTTGTAGCCAGGGCAGCGAATTTGTGCTAACTGGTTGTAGCCAGTGAAGCGAATTAGCTGGTAACCGGTTGTAGCCAGAATTGAATTACTAAAGAGATAGCTGAGAACCGGTTGTAGCCGAGTCTCAGAGTCAACGGGTGGTTGAAGCCACTCGGGAAAGAAAAACAGCAGGCCTAAGGAGTGGTCGGAGCCACTCGAATCGGGTGATAGCCGAACTATGAGGTCACTCGGTTAATCACTGGAAGATGAAAATGGAAATACATGATTCAGTAACTACATGTGGCGAGTTGTTGAAAAGCAACTTGCGGAATGGATCGAGGCGTGAGCCTCTTTCCGACAACTAAAAATTGGACACACTAGTATTTGACAAGCAAAATGTTTCTAAAGGCTGTTTTCGCAAATAAAACTCTTAGCCCCCTTTTGTCTAGCCGATATGGCATCTTTCCCCGTCTTGCTGAGTAGAAAGTACTCACCTTGTTTCTATATATGTATATATTATATTAGGTTTTGGAGAAGAAGACGAAGACCTGACTGCTGCCGAGTTCTTCCAGGACCAAGCTGACTACGAGGACTTCTGAGGTTTCGAGCCTAGTTCCCAACCAAGCCTGTGGTTCTGTCGTGTTCCATTGCCGAGTAGTTTTCCTCCCCTGCTTCCGTCCTGTCTGTGTTGTATCTCGCTAGTTTACCTTGTTCTTGTCGTTGTCCATCTAGGGCCTGTCCTGGATGGCAGCCTTTGTATGTATCCTCCCAGTATGTATTTTATGTACTTTGTTATGTATTTAATGTACTCTGAGTTTGTATCACCGATGACTATGTGTGTATCCGACTACTGATCCAGGGATCGGATACTGTATGCACATGGTGGGCTTCCACCGAGGTGGAGGCGCCACACAGGGTGGGAGAGTGAACAGGTATTGGGCCCACATGTCAGGGACAGGGATGGGGTTAAGGTGTGGACCCTAGCTTCAAGTGGCTTATTAATTTAAATCAGTGATTTATTATCCCGGGACCCACATGTAAGAGGTATAGGATTAATTTAGGAGGGGTGGCCCACCTGTCGGTTGCTTTGGGGAATTAATTGTGCGGGCCCACACGTCATGGACCGAGAGAGGGGGGTGCTGGACGAGATACAGGAGGAGGCTGGCAGAGATCGACGGCGCACAGCGGCTGGAGAGGACACCGGCGAGCGGCAGCTTGCCGGAGAAAAGGAAGTGCCGAAATGGGATAAGGGAAGGATGGCAAACTTGGTGAACGGTGTGGATCGGGTGGATGGTGGCTGACAGTGGCGGGCGATGGCGGCCAGAGGGCGACGGCGAGGTGTGGTCGTCGCCAGTGACCAGGGAGTGGCGGAGGGGGTCGGGGGCTTTGGGTTTGGCTGCGGAGGGACGAGGGGAAGAGCAAAGAGGGGGGACATTTGGGCATTATCGGCGGCGAAGGCGAAGGATTGACGACAGCGTCAATGGCGGGGAGGCGGCGACCGATTTGGGGCTTTTCCCCACGGGGACGCTCGGGTGCAATTGGGGACACTGCTGGGTTCGCGAGGTGGCCGGGAGTCCTACGGTGTGGTTGCTCAGTGATTTGGGCTCCGGAGCGGCAGTTTGGGGACGGGTCAGAGCAGCTGTGGCGGCGGCAGAGGGAGAGATGGGGCTTGGGGGGGGGGGGTCAATGGCGCGGCGCAGCTGGGATTTATAGACACGGCGCGGCGCTAGGCGACACCGGACAAGGGCGGTGGCTACAGCAAGGAGCAGCACCCATGGCCGGGATGACGCGACGCGTCGGGAGCTCAGTCTACAGCGCGCACTGTGGCCGTCGTCACGCTCTGGAGCCAAGGAGATAAGGGGAGATCGAGAGGAATGGGTGCGGCAGGGACGATGGGACCGGCGGTTGACCATGGGGCGTACGGGGAAGGAGATATTTTGCAGGCGGAAGATTTTTCTCTCGGCGTCATTTGGTCGAACATGTGACATGCGTGCCGGGGGAGACAGAGGAGGACGACGGCCGTTTCCGGTCCGTCGCGCGGGTGACTGGTGGGCCTGTGTGGTCAGTGGCAAGCTGAGGGGCGGGCGCACGCGCAGGGGCTCGTGAGCAGGCGGCGAGCGGCGCGTGCTGGTGGCCTGGTGCGCACTCTCGGGCCGTGCGTGGGCAGGCCGTGGGCCAACTCGGCTGCGGAGGCGCGCAGGAGAGAAGGTCGAGAGGGAGTGATGGGCCAGCACGGGGGAAGAGAAGGAGAGGAGGCCAAGCCGGCCGGGTCGAGGGAGAGAAGGAGATAGGGAGGCCCAATAGGAACAGTAATGCTTAATCTTTTTCTAGAGTTTTGCTAGGAAGATTTTTAGAGGTTTCAAAAGGAAATTAATTTCAAAATTTTATATTTGGATCCCTAAAATTGTTGGGATATTTTCTATGGATATATATATATATATATGAAAGAAATTGATGGAGATTTTGGAGGATTAGAAAGGGTATTAATTTTGGAATTGGTGTTTGATTTCTTGAGGATTAAATCGAGGGAATTTGAAGAGGGACTCTGATATATATATATATATATATATATATGAAGGGGAGGTCTAGATAGAGCTTTTGAAAGGATAAATTGGAGATTTAAATTTGGATTTGAGATTTGGATTTCTGGGACTTTTGGGAAACTTTTGAGGGGGATTTATTTCAAAAATTCTATCCTTGGGCCCACAAAAATTCTTGGGATCTTCTGATGAGGATTTTTACCACTATGGTTGAGATGTATATATATATATTTGGAAGAAGGTGGATGGGGATTTTGGAGGAAAAAGATAATGAATTTAAAAAGGGTTGGATTTGGGTATACACATATACATATAGGAGGGAGATTTTATTTTGGGTGTTATTTGGGAACAGGATAAGAGGAGATTTAAAAGGGGTCTAGATTTGGATGTCGATTTGTATTTTGGTGATTTGATCCCCAAGGGAATTTGGAGATTTTTGCAATGGATTAGAATTTGAGGATCTCAAGGGAATTTTAGAATTTGAATTTTTAATTCTTGGAATTTGAGGATCTTTGGAGATAAATAATTTAGCAATTTCGAGAAGGGAGATCTCGATGGAACTTGAATTTTGAAAGGGCAAAATAAGGAGATTTTAATGGAGTGCTTCGAACTGCAAAGTTCAAGGCCGAGTGTTTGAGAGAGAATTTTTGAGAGGTATTTTGGTGTGGAATTTTCTGAGGAATTTTGAGAGAGAGTCGAATTACAAAATTTGAGTCTCGAAATTTGGGGAGAGTTTGGGATCGAGGTTTTAGGGTTTTCAAGGGATTTTGATTTGAGATCTACGGCACTAATCCTTAAGCACACACAAAAAGCCAAAATTTTTGAAATTAGAGTTTTTACTAAAATAGTTTTTAACGGCCTTGAAACCGGGGCGTTACACCCCCTGTCAGTGACCTAATAGAATGTCCCTGAGAATATTCCAATCCAGTAATTAAATAACTAATTACTTTATTCTCAAAAATCCTTTTAACCTTCCAAAATCAATATCTTTTCATCCGTTGATCCAATTGACTCCGTTCCAGTTCCAGTATTTTTCTAAAAATGAGATATATTTCTTGGACTCTTTCCGAGAATATTCTTTCCAAAAATTAAATAAATCCTTTTTCCAGTGATCCAAAATTCATACCAAACTTTGGAAATTCATATCTTTTCCTCCGATCGTCCGATTGACTCCGTTCCAACTCCAGCAATTTTGTAAAATTGAGATCTATTTAATGGCACTATTATTAGCTCTAAATAGGATCTTTTTACTGGTCTTTGTGTAGATTTTTGTGTGTTTGCGTATAGTAACAGTCACCAGAAATTTTGTTTCGGAGCGGATTTCGCGACAATTTCTCGAAGACCAGTAAAGATCTGGAGCAAGGCAAGTCACCTTTAAACATCTCAAGCCCATAATTTTAGAACAAGTATTTTATTTGACAAATCGCATACACTAGGTTACACTGTTATGATTTCTCAGCCATGGTCGCAAGACGACCGACGGGCCGCCAACCCAATTGCTGCATGACTTCCTTGAATGATTGTGATTCCCTTATACCTCCTTGTCACCTCCCTTGACAGATCTCGGTATCCGTGTCGACGGGCATGGCATTGGTGATCGTCTATCGAATTTAAAAATGTCTACGATAGGAAAAATTTGGGTTTACGAAACTTTAGAAAACCCGACACCTGGGTCAGTGTCTTGAAAATAAAATGGTTTGTGAAAACCGCGGTACGGGGATCGTGCCATCCGGATGAGTCTCCTGCACTGCAGCTAAGGACCAATTTCACTGGAATTTTATCCGAACATATGACAGTACAATCACATGGGTGATATGGGATAACTCCTGGCTGAGTAACAAGACTCCTAGGGACGCCTTGCATGCCATTGGACTGTGGATCATGCAGTAAGGCGTTGGGGGTGCCTCCTGGGTTCCTGGCACAGCATGGTCTCAGACCTACCCTGTTGTTAGTCTGAGGACTCCTCCAGTTGGCATAAACTTGGGAGGGTTTGGGAAATGCCTTATCACGAAAACCTCTACGTCACCACATCGTACCCAATGCGTGAGTAAGTCGCGTCGTGTGGGTAAAGTGTACCCCCTCTGCAGAGGTCTAAACTGTTTGAACAGCCGTGCCCACAGTCATAAGTGGATGTGAGGTGATTCCTTAGCGTAGTTTTGTTTGACAACTGTTTGCAAATGATGTTTGCGGATTGGGAATCCGATTTCGGAATAGTTTGTGAAGCTATCGTGGACAGCAGGGCTGTGGGCCCAATGAGGTTGGATCAGCTGATGGCGCTGGATTTCGGAGGCCAACTCTTGAGAGTTGTGCTGATTCAAAGATTGATATAACTCACTCCGATCGGGCGAGACTCACCTCGTCCTGATTGTTGAGAAGCATACACTAGTAGATTTGAAAAGATTTAAACAAAGCAGATTGCAAAATAACCAACCTTTCTTTGAAGCTTGTAACAATCACCTAAGTTCCCCTGGCTTGCTCCCTTGCTCTATATATATAGTTCTCCGCCGGGAGCTGAATCTGGAGTTGTAGTGAAGAGAAGATTAGGATTTCGTCCTGGTTCTCAGCTGTTGCCTATGTGTTGGGACTTAGTCCGCTGTTCCGCTGCTGCTGCTGCCTCTGTGTTGTTCGTTACTGTCTCCAACTTGCTCCGAAGCTACAACGTAAATTATGGTATATGTTTGTTTAATTATTTATTTATTTAAGGTACTGCAATGATGCATTTCGAATTGCTGTGGATACCAGCGCTGCATCCTGGGACTGTTACCTGTATCGCGGTTTCGCGGGGAGGCAGTTCGTACTGTTTTTCTATGGCACGTCCTAATCGGTACCGTTGTACGATAATGGCAGATCAGGATGTGACAGCAGGATATGAGACTGACAGCATGCATACACTGTATCCATGTCGTTGCTTGCGTCTGTCGACGTGACATTCAACTGTGTTGACGATGATTTGCACCGCATATGGTGCTTGCTTATTCTGGAGATAAATGGTGATCTACTGATAACCTTGTCTTACGTGCAATTTTGCAGGTTGGCAAAGTTTGGCCGGCTGACTGACTGCTCACATATATTTGTTTTTCTTTTTCCTTTTTTTTTCTGTTTCGTCTGCTATCAAGTAGCGAATCATAAATTTGTATATAGAGCAGCGTCTGCACAATCCTTTTAGGCAGTTGTCGCCGAACTGGCGTGGACGAAGACGGAGCCGTGCGTCCACCGCGCGGTGCCTTAGAATGGGTGCGTGATACCGCTCTACCACCGAGCGGTGTCGTGATTGAGGGGCACAGCACCGTCGGTTCCACGCTCCCAAAGCACATCACTGGTACAGTGCCACGTCCTTCTAGCATGGTACATTTACATATTTACAAAATTTCTTCACCTATTTATATATTTGTAAAACTAAAAAAAATATATTTTTAAATTTTTTTCTGTGGGTGTGTGCCCCTCGCACCGAAGACACGTGTGGCACGCGAGGCAGGCTAGGCACGGGTGCGTGATGGGAATCATTTAACTATCCCGCTCGGAGGATGGGATGATGAGCTGTAGTCTTCCCCTTATATTTAACATTGTGTACTGTGGGGAGCTATTGGTAATCATAACCGAAGCCATAGAATTGGTCCAGGCACACTAGTAGCCAAAAGCACACCATGCTAGGCGGCAAAGAAATCGAGAGGAAACATAGTTTGAAAGGAACGATCCCAAAAAAAATAACTTGAGCCAAAAGGCATTTGACCATTTTGCTAGCGGTGTTGACGAAGTAGGCAGCGGTGATGCCCTCAGATCTGAGTCCCACGGGCGACGGTGGCCATCTGTGTTGGGTCTTCTTACTTATTGGGGCTGGCGGATGCTCCAAAAGGGAGAGGTCGACGAGGTCTTCCTCCACTTGGCATGCTCGACCCATGGCTTTGAGGTCATCCACTGGCCATGGGTCGGAAGGTTCCCCGGCTAGGTCCAGGAGCTCCGTCGTGAGGGCGTCGCGGTCAATGTGAGCCATGGCGGCGGCCCGGCCCTCCATCTTCTGCTTCTTGCAGCGAGCCGCCTTATCGAGGATGGACTCCAAGGCTGGTTGCTCAGCGAGGGTTAGCCTAGCGCTACGACGCAGGCGGCCATGATTAGCGAGAGCCAAACCATGTCCATTATCCACAAAACCAAGTGCTCCATCGGTTTGACTACCATCCCATCCCAGTGAAGCTGGCGAAGAACAGCTTAATTGGTTGGGACTCCCGGCCGCCTCCTCTGTGCCTCTATCCGGGCCGTCCATCCGCGACGGCTAGCTCATCTGAGCCGCTGGAGAGCTAAACGGCGAAGCTGACGAGACACCCAGATGAACCCAACCGTCGTCCTTGTCCCTGTCACGACCCCGCTCGCTTGTATCCAGCGTCAGCCCTTCCGCGCGAATGTCCCATAGGAATTCACGGCCGAGGAGCAGGATTGGGCGTAGGTCGACTCACGGTTAATTCGTAGCCTGCTCTAGTTTAAATAAATGAACTACTTTTAGTATCCCAAAATATATTATGTTTTAGTTCTTGCACAGCCAAGGAGGAGAAGAGGTAAAAAGACTTCTTTATCTCCTCGGGATGGGTGAGATGTAGGTCCGGACTAATTAGGTGTTTAATGAAAATAAGTGATAGTATGGGTAGTTTAGTGGTAAATGTCACCTTTTACAAGTATTAGGTTGTTATATTTGGGATAAATTTAAACTCCATAAGTTGTTATATTTTGGGACGGAGAGAGTATGTCACGCCCCAAATTGATATTTTGGGACGGAGAGAGTATGTTACGCCCCAAACTGACCTTCCATGAAGGATGAGTTCGGACCGTGCAATTAACCTGCAAACCTGTACTAGTCTCAAGAATATAGTGCTGGCACAACAAGCGATGGAACCATCATGACACAACAAGCGATGGGACCGTCATGGCACAACTTGTCTTTATTAATAGACATAGTCTTACATCCAAGTTAGAACTGCGGACATACCCTGAGTTCACAACAATATATTAGCAAAAGAGCGAAAAGCAGAAACTAGCCCAAAGCCACAAGCGCGACTCGGGAACTAAGCCGAAGCTCTAAAACTCCTCGAAGCCAGCCTGTTCCTAGAAGAACTCCTTGTCAGTTGGATCCAGCTCGTCTTCCGGCACTGGGGGGGGGTTAGATAAGTATATATAGAGCAAGGGTGAGTACTAGCGTACTCAACAAGTCATGAGAACTTAGGTGGTTAGTGCAAGCTTCAAAGAATGGCTGGTTGTCTTGTAATTCGTTTCATTTGATTTGCTTTCAAAATATTCTAGTATGTGCTTCTCAACAATCGGGGCGAGGTGCGGTCTTGTCCGTATTGGAGTGATTTGTATCAATATTTGAATTAGTACAACTTTCAAGAGTTGGATTCAGAGATCCAGCTCCACCAGCCGATCCAACATCATCGGGCCCACCGCCCGGCTATCCTTGACAGCATCACTCCATTTCCAAATCGGATTCCCAATCCGCAAACATCATTCGCAAACAGTTGTCAAGCAAAACTATGCTAAGGAATCACCTCACATCTGCCCTTGACCGCGGGCACGGCTGTTCAAACAGTTTAAACCTCTGTAGAGGGGTACACTTTACTCACATGACGCGACTTCCCCTATCACCCAGCTCGCGAATGAACTGACACGACTGGTGACTAGGGGTTTTCGCGACAAGACATTTCTGGAGTCCACCCAGGTTACCCCATGCCAACTGGAAGGGTCCACGACCAAATCACAGGGTAGGTCCTCGATCATGCTATACCAGAAACCCAGGAGGCAACTCGACGCCCTCCCGCACAATCCACAGTCCATTGGCACGCAAGGCGTCCCTGGGCGACTCGTTATTCCGCCAGAAGTTGTCCCATATCACTCATGTAGTTGTACCGTTGTATGTTCGGATGAAATTCCAAAGGGATCGGTCCTTAACTGTAGTGCGGGGGACTCATCCCGCTGTCACGATCCCCGCACCGCGGTTTTCGCAATTCATTTTATTTTCAAGGCACCGACCCAGGTGTCGAGTTTTTTAAGGTTTTACAAACCCAAATTTTACCCATCGTAATCATTTTTTTAATTTGATAGGCAATCACCGGTACTATGCCCATCGGCACGGGTACCGGGATCTGTTAATGAAGGTGACAAGGACGTTTACGGGAATCGCAATCAACCAAGGAGGTAATGCAGCAAATGGGTCGACGGCCCGTCGGTTGTCTCACGATCACGGCCGAGAATTTCTGTGTAACCTAATTCATGCAATATAGCAATTAAAATACTTAATTCCGTAATTATGGGTTCAAGATGATCAAAGGTGACTTGCCTTGCTCAAGGCCTGCAGCTTCATCTTCGAAATCCGCATCCTGTGGCTCCTCGAGTTCTAAAACTACATGCGTTATGAAGCAAAACAATAAAAAAAACTAGTATAATAGTCCTATTATGGATTTCTAAGTGTGCCATCGAAAAGATCTCATTTTTAGAAAATTTCTGGAACTAGAACGGAGTCAATCGAACGATCGGATGAAAAGATATGGATTTTTGAAGGTTTAGGTATTTTCTGGTGTATTGGGAAAGAATTAAAAAGGATTTTTCTCTGATTTTTATCTTCTGGGCCACTGCTGAACGGGGCCCAGCTACCAACTGGGACAGACGCGCGTGCGCTAGGGGGGGTTCAACAGGAATGGGCCGGCCCGAGTGAGGCTGTTGACACTGAAAACCGCCGGGGGCTGTTCGGCGTCTTGGAGACACGCGAAGGCCTGGGAGATTTGCTTCACTCCAGTGCAGGTCCTAAAATATTGAGGTTCGTAGGCGTGCCAGTCAATTTGACCCAGTAATTGACAAGGAGATTGTCGGAGGATGAAACCTCGACGGCGGGAAGTCAGGAGACCCCCCTTTGAGATTCGGCCAGGGGAGTGGTTCTCAGGTGACTGCGGCGTCAGATGGATTAACGCTCGGGCAGGAACAGAGGGGGCCCGAGCTGGAATCAGGGGGGGCCGGACCGTCCGATTTGGGACCGGACCGTCCGAACCGTGGTGACACAGAAGGGTCCGGACCGTCCGCTTCGGGTCCGGACCGTCCGAAGCGTAGTAATCGCGCGGGGAAGACGATGAACAGCGGATGGTCGGAAGAAGGGATCGACGCACAAGGGAGACAGGAGGATTTATACAGGTTCGGGCCGCCGGAGCGTAAAACCCTACTCCTGTGTGTGTTTGGCTATGAGGTGGATGAATGAGGTTACAGGGTGAACCTAGCTCGCGGCCGGAGCCGGAGAAGAAGAACAGTAGCTAGTGTGCGAGCCAGAGAGCCAGAAGACGGGGAAAGCTCCTGTCCAGTTCGGCCTTCCAGTTCCGCCTCTCGCTCTCGGTGGCTTGGATCCTCCTTTATAGAATCAGGGGAGTCCACAGTGCCAGTTCATGGGGAGAGAGGAAGCGCTGTCTTGTTGTACGCCTCCGCCTGCTGCCACCTGCTGCGCCCACGCCGGAGTAGGTCGGCTGCGGGCGGCCTAGTCTTCGGGACGTGGGGATGTGACGGAGCGTCTGGTCGTCTCGGTTGTCGCCTCCCATGTCAGCTGGAGTACAGAGATGTGACAGAGGCCGTCGCCCTCCGCTGCCATAGGGCAGAGAACCGAGGTCCTCTTAGTCAAAAGGCTCTGACGGTATTGTCGGGCGTTCACGGGGGGCCGTCCTGGGACGTCCACGCGTGGCAAGGCAGGCAACAGGGGCGACAGGCCCTGTCGTCTCGTCATTAATGCAGGTAGTTGGGGAGCTAGTCAACCGAGTTCTTCGGGTGGATCGGCCCCTGGAGCCGTGACGATCGGCACCTGAGGTCGAGTCGGTCGGCCTCGGGCCCGGGCATCGGCATCCGGGACCGGGGGATCGGCACCCGGGACCGGGGTATCGGTGCCCGGGCCCGGGAGCGAAGCCGCTGGAGACGGCGCCCCGGGGACGAGCCCGGGGCCGATGGAGAGATGACCCCCGGGGAACTGACGTGGCCGATGACCCACGCGTCCCCAGGGCATGTGGGACCCCCTGTCCCATTTCGCCGACAGAGATAAAACAAATTAGAACAGTAAACCAATCGGCCGATACAGAGTGATACAAACTCCTAGCCGATGGCCGATAACACCTGTATATCGGCTAGCAGACCGATTATGATATAAATGAATAGTAAACCAGCCGATTGCCGAAGGTGTTGCTCGCACCGTGCCCGGGCCCTTGCTCGTGCCCGCGCACTCGTCTGTGCCCGCGCCCGAGTCCTTGTGTCCGACTACCAACAGCACTTGCGCATCGGCTAGGAAGCCGATGATAGAATCGGTGACAATATAAGCAAATAAAAAGCCAGCCGACTGCCAATAGTAACACATGGACATTGGCTAGGAGCCGATGATAAAGTAGATAGGCGAAATAATAATCAATAGACAATGCAGTCGGCTTTAAAAGATAACTTATCGGCTAAGCACTCCGATAAAACGTCGCATAAAAACTATCGACTCAGCAAGGATAAATCTATCACTATCAATCTAGTAGTTCAAACTTAACTGATGCAGCACAGATTAATAATGATAAAAGAACCTCGATGAGCCGATAGATCTAATGCAATCGTAATGTATATGATAACTTACCGGCTATACATTCTGATAAGACGCTTGCACAGAAACCATCGGCCTAGCAGGAACAACTTATCGCTCAGTTTAGTAGGTCGGACCCAACTGATGCAGCACAAACTGACGATAAACTATACCCAGTAAACCAATGAAAACTATGCACACGTGATGTGGTATACCGACTCAGCCTAAGAGATCAAACTGAACTGATGCAGCCGTAGACAAAGTAGATACACCTGGGTAAGGGGTGACGAGTCTTACCCTCTCGCAGGAGTTCGGACCTAACCGATGCAGCCCGGCTCGAGAAGCAAGAACCCGTCGAAAAGGGTGGCGATGCGCCGAATTTGATTGATCGAGAGATGTCTTACAAGGTACCCGGGCATACATATTTATACCCTGACATTGTCACAGTCCTGATAGGACACGGCACACAATTTCCTATCCATAAAAGGAAAATTAACAAGTCCCGATCAGATACGAGATCAGGTTTCCTAAAAATTATCAAAACTACCTAATTAATAGATAAGGTAATTAACTGCCATACTGCGGTCTTCACGATTCCTTTCTGAATCCGGCTTCTTCTGATTAGCTTCCAACGGCTGATATATCTTCTTTCCTCAACCGAACCCGATGCGAACCGTGCCAAATTTTGGCGTTAACAGAGGCAGACTAGTTGGCCGGGGAGACGCGCGCGCTATCGGACCCGGGTTTGACCCCGAACCCTATGTGTGTACCATGCTAGTCCCACGATCAATTGCTAGCACACACATTCAACATCGACATCATAATCCATACATCACAGGTTTAGCTCATAGCAGTCCAAACATAAGTCGTACAAGAGTCTAGACTTAGCGAATACATAGAGGCCGACCGGCCAAATAGAACAACAAAATAACAAAGAGTTCAACATCGGAAACAAGATAATATAAGCACAGAAAACCAGCAAGTGTGCCTCTGCCCACCCATAGGCAACCGACCGGTAAGCCTTAGTAAGCACCGTCATTGTCATCTCCAAAACCCGCTGCATAGAAGTACCCGATTGTCGGGTCCCCCTCAATCATCTCTAAAAAAAAAGAAGTCACACAAGCGTGTGTGAGTACAATACGTACTCTGCAAGACTTTTAGTATTTGCAATGGTATTCCATAATATGAGAAGATAAACAAGGAATGGTTCAGGTTCTGCACTTTGCATAAATCATAATATATATAGCGAAAACATTGCGGTTTTGCAACGAAATTTCGTAAATCAAGCCCGCACAGTAAATCAAGTATGTAAGCATTGACCCCAAGTGTTTCCAACCATCTAGGCTCCCGGCACATGCCAGCCAACTGTGGCAACACGCTGCCACAACCAGCCCAGCGAACTCCCCATTCGCACCATGATTTTTCCCAAAGACAGTTCCCAAAATTTAAATCTACTACGGTGGAGAATTTCCCAAGTCATCCATAACCGAGGATACGGCTATTCGAATAGTTTTAACTCTCGAGAGTGTGTACAACTATACCCACATGACAAGGACAATATGAGCTACCACACAGGAGGCTCACACCATCAATGACAAAGCCTTTCTACCGTTGACCTAGCAATATCTCGCGCTTATGATCTATCCCTAGGGAGTTGGTATGCCTCCCAAAACCCCAAGGCTCACACAATGTGCTGGTCACCCTTGAACAATAATCAAGATACCGTCGGGCCATGGACAATAACCATAACCTGCACTAACCCAATGTCAACAATAATGACCTACAACTACCGCCGGCAGGTCTATTACTAGGTATCAACATTATACTGAGCCAGGGACTCTCCATAAGAGCCACATGTGGTTTGTACTATGTTTCTTGGTTCTAGCTACACCATAGAATTGGTCCTTAGCGACCCGGGCGAGACAACCACCTAATCGGTACCACAAACAAGGCACCAAACACTACATCCACTCGCCCAGGTCAAAAGCATATTTTCAGTTTTTGTTTTCCACCAAGAGCACAGGGGAATTACCCACTGTTTATTTCCATAATTTCGCAAATGTTTCATTTCCCCAACATCCCAAAATCAAGTAACAAGCCGCATTGATTAATTAGCAAACTAAGCATACCTATTGACATCCTCCCAACCACATGAACCCAAACTTTCAGTGGCAACATAAGTGACAAGGAATTCATGATACTCAAGTAACAAGGACAAGGCATATGCAACAAGAGGTTAACTACCCAAGAATCCCACACATTTCTAAGTAAAACATCGCATGCATAATAGTTTGCAATCAATATAGTTTGTAAGTTTGAAATATATGAGCAATTGATCAAGGGGGTGCTTGCCTTGCTTCTGGACTTCCTGGTACTCCTCTGGTTCCTCCTCAACTGGGTCAGCAACGTCGTGCTCTACGAGAATACCAAGCGAATGCAATGAAAATAACGGCAAAATTTAACAGTACAGGAAGTACAAATATTTTTGCAGAATATGTAAGTGCATGATTTTAGATGAATTTAGGAAAAAGAATCACTTGAATCTGAGTTTGTATGAGGGAGAAACGGCTAAACGAAATCTGCTCTGTCCTAAAATCGAAAATAATTGAGAAACAGCGTTTTCGCTCGACCGAACTGCTGAAACGGCTGAAAACAGTCTACCGACTTAACGGGTGGTCTATTTGGGATGTTTTTGGTTCTAGGGGCATTTATATGGTATGAAACCTACATATGTGCTATTGTGAACCTAAGGACAGCTCCCAGAAGTGGATATACTCCAACTCGCTAGGGTGTTAATTGCACACGCTCCCACGTCGCTAAAACGGCCTAACACGTGAAATCCACCGGGCGTGAAGTATTAATCTAAGGCATTTGGAGGCGTGGAGGGTTTCTAGGGTCTAGGGGTCACTGGATGCACAAGTGGAACCTATGGGAAGGCTTCGGTAGCGGCAAACGCCTCGGTCCAAAAACGATGTCTTCGTACGCGCAAACTACACGTCTTCGCACGATAACGATGACCGGCAAAATCAGGAATCCAACAGCAGCAGCTCTACTTGTGGTTTTATCCAGTTCTAACGCTAATGGGGCTAACTTGGCTTGCATGGGGTTGATGGGATGGCTGCCTCTCACTCACACACAAGCGCACCTAAGGTGTTCGGTGAAAAGCCAAGCTAAAGTACGGCTTGTCTACCTCTGTCCTCTCATGCTCTAGTGCATGGCTAGTGAATGCAGGAGCGCGGGAAAGCTCTAGGGGTCCTGCATGCAAGGTCGTAGGGTTCTAATACATGTGGCCATGCTCCGATTGAGCCTCATCCACACATGTGGCCACGGTGCTGTCGCTTGGGTGGACGGCAAAACAACGGCATGACAGGCTGTCGATGCTTTGCACCGGCAATAATATTATGGGGCTACTCGGCGACCTGGAATTCGATGGATTGCAGAGGAACACAAGAGAATTATACTGGTTCAGGCCCTCA
This sequence comes from Oryza meyeriana var. granulata, assembly GCA_003991445.1. Classification (NCBI taxonomy): domain Eukaryota; kingdom Viridiplantae; phylum Streptophyta; class Magnoliopsida; order Poales; family Poaceae; genus Oryza; species Oryza meyeriana. Next base: position 177,019 of record RYFJ01001244.1, on the reverse strand, counting down.
ATGTGAGGTAATACCCTACGTCCAGTTGAGGTGTTATTCCTCTGAGGTGGTTTTGCGATCAATGATCTTGCGTGCCCTCATGGGGCGCCCTGCCTCCCTTTATATACTAAGGGACAGGGGTACATGGTAAGGATCCCAGTCGGATACGACCAAGAGATTTCCTTCTTAGAGATAGAATCCTATCCGACTAAGGCTATGTTTCCTTATTGTACAAGGCACAGCCTGCCGGGTGCTATCTTATCTCTAATTACATGACCTGGCCCATCCTCTATCCGAGTGGCCCATGTGCCGGTAATGAGGTACCCGGGGCCCATGGCTCCCACACAGGCCAAGCCAAGGACGTGGGGAGCACTAGTGGCCTCCCAGGAATAAAAAGAAAGCACATGCAGAAACAGGAGCTCACCGAAGAGTACGGGCGGTGAGGTGCAACGTTGAGGCGGTGGTCGGCTCGGCGGCAGGGTTGCTCATGATGGAGGCTACAGACAAGCACTGCGATGAGTTCAATGAGTGAAGGGGAGATGGTGATACAGCTAGGACAACGTTAAACTTACCAGAGCAGAGTCTAGCGGCTGCAAGGTCACGGCGGCACCCGGTCGGCGTTGCAAAACACGATGGGGCTGCGGTGATGCCTGCTGCATACCGAGGGCAAAAACGGAGTTAGGTCGGGCAGGAACACATGGTGACACAGCTGAGACAAGGTAAAACTCACCGGAGCTCCCAGACGGAAGGCGTGTGCTCGCCGGCGCCGTGGGCGGCACCTCACGTTCCCGGCAAACCAAGGGGCAATCCCCTGGGTCCTTGGGTGCATGAGAAAGAGGGCGAGCTGGGGAGGCAGGAGGACATGGGCTTGGTTAAGAAGGAAGGCAGGGAAGGGAGAGGAGAGGGGAGGGGCGCTGGTCTTCTCCATCGGTCTCGCGATGGTGTGTGTGCGCAGGCAAGCGTGCAGCAAACAGACGGGACAGGGCAGGGCGCTGCTGAGGCTGTCGGGGGCATCTCGCGAGGTCCCAAGGCGGCTCTGCCTCTCCCTCTCACGTGGCCTGGGGCGTGCAGGGGAAGCCACATGGTCGAGCTGCACGGGTAGAGAGAGATCCTCGCATGATCCTGCTTAGGCGATGGAGAACAGGGACTCCCTGAGTTGGCCTAGGCTTGGCTGGGCTATGGAGTCCGAATTAGAGGTGGGGCCCAACATAAAAAGTGTGTCCAAAGGGGTTACCTACCTTGCCAAGTGGAAATATTGGGTCAACAGGTCGAGAAAATAGGAGAAACCAAGAGGAAGAGGGAAAGAACTCTTCTCGGGTGAACAGTACCCAGATTTTTGGTGAATATGGTTCGATGGGCCAACTTGCTTCAAACTGAATGAAACTTGGAGGCAAGGCTGGTAGTAAGGTATGGAATTTTTAGGAATTTTTCCAGAATTTTTGGTGAAGATTAAAAATTGACGGTCAGAGAGGACGGTGGAAAAAGTTTATATAGATTGCACGAACTTTTATCTATTGGCTGGGATTTTCATGCATGAAAGATGACATGCAGTGCATGCAGATAAAAAAAAGATGGTTTTATGCACCAATGAACAAAAGTGGGCTGTTACACGCGCGAGGCCTGACAAGCGGGCTCCAGCTAGCGGGCGGGGTCCACTTGTTGGCCCCTAGTCCACGGAGGAACGGTTCCACCGACGGGCTGGTGTACAGGGAACGGTGGACGGGGAGCACTACGGAGGCACGCGGTACACTGGCTTAGGACGAACCCACGAGCAGTCGTACAGAGGCTTGCTGAGCCGCGTGCACGGGCGGCAAGAAACAGAGGCGTCACACCGCCGCTCGCGAGAGAGAGGAGGAAGAAGAACAGGAGTTTGATCGAACGACTGACAACGGCGTGGGTTGTCCGAGCGAAGCACGAGGGTTCACACGGTGCGGAGGTCACCTGTGCAAGGCGGACGCCAAGGGAAGGATGACCAACGGTACGGATTTGCCGGAAAGAGGGCGACAGTGAGATATTGCGGCCGAGCACGATGGCGGCGGCGATTTGGGCTTCTCTTCGATGGGCTCTCGTAATTCGATTCGGCGCTGTTGGGGGCTCCAGATGCGGTCCGGAGACAAAACCCGGGGTGGAGGTCAATGGCGAACGACGCTGCTTGGCGGGCGGCGATGAACAGAACAAGCGGCGGTATGGTGGTCGCGGCGTGGCGGCTACAGCGGCATTTGTGCCCTTAGAAGGGCGATGGCGGCTTTTGTCGGCGAAACAGGACTGGGGGCCCCACATTCCCCCGGGACGCGTGGATCTTCGGCCACGTCAGCCCCTCCGGGGGCTACATTCTGCACAAGTGGCGGCCGGCTACGGACGTTCTCCCGCTGAGTGCCTAGGGCCCGAGCACTGCCCGGGCCCGGGTGCATCTTCCCCGGGCGAGTCGCGACGACCGCTCACATCTACCCTGGGCCCCGTAACCCGGGGACATTCCCGGACCAGGGTCCCGCCCCCTGATCCCAGGAGCCAGCTTCAGCCCTGGGTCGCGTTCCCGGGGCACATTGCTGGGATATTCCTGGGGCCCGGGTCTCGCCCCCCGGTCCCGGGAGCCACCTCCTCGGTTCCGGAGCATGTCCCCAGGAACATTCCTGGGACTTCCCGGGACGGGGCCTTGCCCCCCGGTCCCGGGACCCATAGCTTCAGCCCCGGGTCGCGTCCCCAGGGCACATTACTTGGACTTCCTGGGCCCGGGCCTCACCCCCGGTCCCGGGACCCACCTCCTCGGCCCCGGGTCGCGTCCCCGGGGCACATTACCGGGTCTTCCCGGACCCGGGCTCGCCCCCCGGTCCCGGGACCCACCTCCTCGGCCCCGGGGCGCGTCCCCGGATATATTACTGGGACTCTCCCGGGCCCGGGTCTCCCCCGAGCCCAGGACCCACTGGCTCGGTCCCGGGATGCGTTCCCGGGGCACATTACTGGGACATTCCCAGGCCCGGGTCTCGCCCCCGGACCTGGGACTCTCTGGCTCGGTCCAGGGACACGTTCTCGGGGCACATTACTGGGGTATTCCCGGTCCCGGTGTCCCGGGTCTCGCTCCCCGAGACCGGGGACCCACAACTCGGCCCGGGGCGCGTTCCCGGGGCACATTACTGGACATTCCCGGGCCCCGGGTCTCGCCCTCCGGTTCCCGGAAACCACAGTCTCGGGCCCCAGTCCCAGGACCCACTGGCTCGGTCCCGGGACCCATTACTGGGGCATTCCCGGGCCCGGAGCGCGCTCCCCGAGCCCGGGGCTCACAGCTTCCGTCCCTGAGGAGCTCGGCGCCGTGTGCGCGCGGAGGGCTCGATGAGCTCTCTGCGCCGGGCACGAGCCTGACTCGAGCGGATCAGCTCTCCAACCACCCGCATTAATGACGAGGCGACGGGGCGCGACGTGCCTGTCGCCCGGTCGGGCATGCGTGGGCTCTCATGATGACCCCCTGTGAGCCCGCTCCCTGCGCGGTCAGAGAACTTTTGACTGAGAGGGCTTCAGTTTTCCACACTGGCAGCGACGGCGTGTGCTGTCACACCTCCACGACCAAGCCGCCCGCAGCAGCCGAGCGACATGACGACAAGACGTCCCGAGCCGATTTCGGCGTGGCTCGGTAGGCAGCCGCGTGCGACAAGACATATCATACCTAGAAAGACTTTCTCCTCACATGTGAGCTAGGCGCTGTAGACTCCCCTTGGACTATAAAAGGAGGATCCATGCCAAGCAGAAAGAGGATCGCCGGTTCCAGAGCTGGCTCTCTCGCTCTCTCCGCCTCTTGGTCTCTCTTTGCCGGAGGGAGTTCTGGTAGAGCTTCTGGAGCTGCTAGAAACACTCGGAGTTCTTCCCCAGCGAGGGCGAGCTCCTAAGCATCCCTCGGAGAACACCTTGTAAAGAACAAACCACATTCATCTCCCACATAGAAAACACACACAGGAGTAGGGTATTACGCCTCCGCGCTGCTCGAACCTGTCTATTTCTCCTGTCTCCCTTGCGTGCCATCTCAACCCGGGCCCCTAGCTCCCGAGCATATTTCGACCGGACGCCGCAGCCGTTCTGTGAACAACTCCCCTGGCCGAACCTCAAAGGGGGGTCCCCAGACTCCCCGCGGTTGGAGCTAACTCCTCCGACAGCTTCCACACACACTAGGGAGGGAGGTATAGAGGGGACGCGAAACAAGGAGCTACCGAGGCGGTGGGGTGCTGTGAAGAATCGCCGGCGGCGCGAACGTAATCGTTCGGCCTTAGCTCGAGTGATGCGGCAGAGCAGGGGAAGCCAGGACGTCGACAACGGCCTCGGGTGCTCCAGGAGCTCGGCGGGGCACCGGGGCTCCAAGGCTTGCGACAGCGGTGGAATTTAGGAAGGGGAGACAGGGCGATGGCGGTCGGGTTTTATAGGCGTCCCACGAGACTGGCGATGCAGGGGTGCCATGGGGATTTCCCGTGGTCGAACGACAGGTTGTCACGGTCAAGGCGAGGACGGCGCACAGGCTAGGCGGCGTCAGCGGGCGCGCTCCACTGCAAGGCACGACGAGGCGAGACAGAGGCCCGCAGCGGGGGGGGGGGGAAGATGAATGCCGATCGACTCTCGGGATAAAGGGGAGAAGAAGAGGAGAAAAAGGAGTGTTTTTCCTCCAACTTTTGGGGTGGTGGGGCAGGCGTGCTCGTCCCGAGCTTGGCGGCTTGCGGCGGGGTCGGGGTGACGCGAGCTGGTAAGGTGTAAGGCCGGCAGGCGGGTTTGGCAGCGAGCGGCGACCACGACGGTCTCCAGCACAGGGAGGGATGACGGCGGCGTCCTGGTGGTCGGTGATCGGGCGGGGAACTAGGGCATCCGAGGTGCAGCGTGAGGATTTGAACATTGGCGACGGCGTTCGGCTGGCGAGAGAGAGATAGAGGAAACGGGACGTGGGTTGATGAAGCACAGTGCTTACTCCGTTTTGTTGAGGCACCGGTGCGAGGGAAACGACGCGTGGCGGCGCCAGGGAGTCAAGTGGGCCAGGAAAAGCGTTGCACAGGGACGGGCCAGGGAAGGACAGGCCCAGGGAAAATAGGAGGTTTTCACCATTTCCAGGGTTAAGGAGATAAAATTCTTTTGGATTTATTTGAAGGAATAAATTAGGAATTTAATTTTGTAGTTTTGTGAATTTATTGGAAGAAAGGAGAATAATTTCTCAATGGCTAATTGGGGAATTTTTCGAGGACGCCAGTGTATATTCTTGAAATCGGTTTCCAAGGGAAAGAGTTGATCGCCGGTTGTGGGTTTTGATCTGACGAGGGAAAGGCACAACCATGACTAAAACTCAATTTTCACAATTACAGATTTTTATTAAATTAGTTTTACGCCTAAACGCTAGGGCGTTACAGAGTAAGTTTTATTTTGAGATATTAAAAATAAAAGTTCATTTAGTTGAACTAAGTTGGTTACAGATTATCCATGAGTCGAGCCCAGGGCGTGGTTACCTCATGGTTATCGCGGTTACTACGTGCGGTAAACTTCTCAGTTTTAAAAACTCACGTTTTCACGCAACCTTATGTTTTTTTGCAATAATTATATTTTTATCGTTGATAACCATTGTCGGCGAAATGGGACTGGGGGTCCACGTTCATGCGGGACGCGTGGGTCCGGCCACGTCAGCTTCCCCGGGGGGCACCGGTCAGAAACAAGCAACGGCCAACAATGCTAAAGTGCCCTCCCGGCCCGGGCGCGTCGCAATACGGCCCCCCCCTTCTCAGTGCCTCGCCCGCCGAGGACGATTCCCGCTCCGGTTCTACCTTTCGGGCCCGGGCCAGCAATCCCAGTCTCGGCAGGCGTCCCCCGGGCACGGAGCTGGAGTTATTCCGGTGCTCGGCCGCACCCCCGTGCCCAGGACCCCGGTCCTCGGTCCCGGGGCTCGCCTCCCGGACCCAAGGACCGCAGAGCCTCGAACCCTGCGGCGTTGAGATCGCTCCGTCGGCCTACATGTCGATCACCAAGGAGCTCGGAGCCTAGCGCGCGCGAGGGACGCGCTTTCCACCTGTCACCCGCTCGAGCAGGCGCGAGCTCCCAGGACGCCTCCCGTGGGCTCACTCCCTGTGTAGTCAGAAGCTCTTGACTATGGAGGGCTCAATTCGCTGCTATACATCTGCTGCGCAGTCAGAGCCTTTTTGACTTCGGTGGCAAGGGCCGTGCGCCAAGTCAAGCAGTCAGAGATGCTTGACTCGCAGTGTGCCCCGTCACATCCCGTCGCGTCCTCACGACTCCACCCCCGCTGTATACCAACTCCTCTGTGGGTTCGGCACGACGCGTCACAGCAGCACAGCAGCGGACCGCTCGTCAAGACGCCTACAAACAGCGATAAGAACAAGCCATACCTGATCTCTCATGTAGCTCTCTCTCCCTATCAGCATGTATTCCTGGCACTGGCAATCCCCTTGCTCTATAAAAGAGGGACCAAGCCACGGAGGGACAGAGGGCCTCTAGCCCCCCAGCTCTCACGCATCGAGCTCATTCTCAACCTACTGCTCTTCTTCTCCGCTCCGGCCGCGTGTTGAGCTCACCTTGTAACATAGCAAACCACATTCATCTCCACATAGCAGTGACACACGAGGGAGTAGGGTTTTACGCTCAGCGGCCCGAACCTGTATAAATCCTCCTGTTCCCTTGTGCGTCGATCCCCTCCTCTGTTTCTTCTACGTCTTCTTCGCGCATCTTTCTTCTACACCTGACGCCGGTTTCGCCTGAGAACTACTCCCCTGGCCGAATCTCAAAAGGCGGGTCTCCTGACTTTCCACGTTAAGGTTCATCCTCCGACAACCATGATATCATCGGATAGTGGTAAACTACTTTAAACGGAAGGAAATACTGTCGAGCCACATATCCCTACCGGGGAGGGCGAAAAAGGCCTCGTGCCGCTATCGGATGTACCTACGGTCGAGCAACGCGAGGCGACGCGGGAGCCGGGAGGAGCTCAACGCGCGACGTGGCAGGCGTGTGGGTACAAGCTCCGCCTTCGATCCGCCGCCTTTGTAGCTGCAGGATGGATGGGGACAGATGACAGATCCCATGCATGCGGCCATGCAGCAATCGCCGTCGGCTTTCCTTCCATCGCAGAAGAAAGGGAGAAAAGGAAGGGGAGGAAGGAGACAAACTCCGTAGATCTCCGAACCCGAGACGTCGTAGCTTGTGATTTGATCTGGTATTTTGTGCGACCGCGTGTTCTTCATTTAACTACAATTCTATTGAGTTTGGGAAAAAAATTCTAATCACCGCCGATTTGGTTGTTTCTGTAGATGAGTTCATCGAAAGGATCCGAAGAGCGATTTCAGTTGTGCGTCACGGCAATCCAAGAAACCAAAGTGTATGTGACGCATTCTTTTCTTGCCCCCTGTTTCTGTAGCTAGATCTATGTTTAACACTCAAATATGAAAATGTGGCAATGTTTTCGGAAATTGATGAGTGTTTCAGTTCAGGGCTCTTTCTTTTTTTTTGCAGATTCTAAGTTCACACAGCAGAGCTTCCGGCATGGAAACCACTCTTCCACTCCTGGAATTGTATCTACTCCCTATCTCCACCTGATGTTCTTTCTTCCTGCATTATTGAATTATCATCATTCCAAACATGAAGGGCTAGATTTTAGCAATCTGAATGTAACCAGACGCCATGAATAGGTCATCGGCGCCTTCTCGCTCATCGGCATCGTCTTCATCCCGATAGGACTCGCATCGATGTCAGCATCACAGGAGGTAAATGCACAGGGATGCAACATTCCTGAATCCTGATCATTGCCTATTGCAGCAATATGTGAAATGCAATTTTGTTGTTTAATTTCCTAATCTGACTTGCAATGAAGGTTGTTGAATTAGTGGACCAATATGATGTGGAGTGTGTTCCTGCTAGCGACAAGGTCGGGTTTATTCAGGACTCAACGTCTGACAAGGCGTGCACCAGAACGATTACTGTATGTCACATGGAAATGTGATTGTATTTAGCTCATTACACGATATGGTTGAACTTACCTTTTACCTATGATCTCCTAAATAATGATCATTTTCTCATCGTCTTTAGTAATTCGGTAAATAATGGTCATTTTTTCTCATTATCTTGCAGGTTCCGAAGCCTATGAAAGGCCCCATACAAGTTTACTACCAGCTTGGAAACTTCTATCAAAATCATCGGCGGTACATATATATACTAGAATTGGATGATTTGTTTCGACTTGTTAACTGTCTTATTTCAGTCTGAAACACAGGTCGTTGTTATAGTGAAATGAACATCACACCATATAATGATCTTAATTCCTAGGTACGTTAAGAGCCGGAGCGATAAACAACTGCGCGACAAGAAATCTTCAAGTGTGGTAAAAACCTGTGAACCTGAAGGCATCAGTGAAGACGGTGCCCCAATTGTTCCATGTGGCCTCATAGCATGGAGCCTGTTCAATGACACCTACACATTTTCTGTCAACAAGAAGACTGTCCAAGTGAACAAGCAGAACATAGCTTGGGGCAGTGACAAGAGCAGTAAGTTTGGCAGTGATGTCTATCCCAGTAATTTCCAGAAAGGTGGGCTCATAGGTGGTGGTCAGCTAAATGAGAAATTACCTGTAAGTGCATTATAGCTTCCTCTGCAGTTATATCAATCAAATTTATCACACTAGATGACTAGACTGCTCTTTACATGCATTGCTTTTTTCTTTCTGAATTCACCTTCATGTTTCAGTTGAGTGAGCAAGAGGATCTCATTGTCTGGATGAGAACTGCTGCACTCCCAACATTCAGAAAACTCTACGGCAGAATCGAGACGGATATAATGGCAAGCGATGAAATAACTGTGGTGATACAGAACAACTACAACACATACAGTTTTGGAGGCACCAAGGCGCTGGTTCTTTCTACCACTTCCTGGTTCGGTGGCAAGAACAATTTCATTGGTTTTGCATATGTGGCTACAGGTAGCATCTCCCTCCTCATAGCCTTGGCCTTCGTGGGTCTCAACGTTGTTAAGCCAAGGTATGACACATCGCTCGCTGGCTTCATACGCCTGTTAGTTAATTCCAAACAAACTGTAAACGATGAAGAAATTTTGCCTCTGAATGCTCGTTCGATTCCAGGACACTTGGAGACCCCTCGTATTTGTCTTGGAACAAGGAGAGCCCCGATTATCTCCACTGAATCTGAATGTCTGAAGTGTCCCAATCTGCTGGCATGCCGATGGATGGACGGTTCACGGATGGCGGCGGCAGGAGGTTCATGTGCCATTGAGTTCGTCTTCACCGTTGGATTAAAATTATGTGGTTTATAGAGAACAAGGCGATGAGGGGTAAATAAAGGTGAATATAATAGCGTTGGCCCATCTACATCTGGTCCATTATACGGACAACCAGTCCGGCCCATTTAGTACTACTGAAATTTAGATTCGGCCCACTAAATTTCTACTATTGGTAGTAGCCCAAATTTGGTCCTCTGAAGTTTGGATCGCAATCGTTTATAGCTCCCGAATTTGGCCCAGCGAACTTTTAATGGGGAGAAGAAACGTGCTTGTCATCAGCCCACCACAATCTGGATCGCCACCAAATACAGAGACCCAAATTCCCCACCAATTGGCCGTGGTTCACGTGGCGTGGCGGAATGCAGCCTCAGCGCTCAGCTGCGCTAGTGTTAGGCAATGTTTGGAGCCCTTCAGATTTTGGGAAACACTTGATGAGAAGTTAGCTGGTGATATTTCAGAGAAACTAAATTTTTTAGCTTTTAACTTTTAATTTATTTTCTGCTATAGATTTTTAAAATCTAAGTGAAAATCTAGACTGTTTAAGAAAGTGGTAGATTCTCAGAAATTTTCCAAACATGACCACACTCACGGTTCAAATGAGCAGTTACGTGGTGATGGATGTGCCGGTACCGTGTACGAATGCAACGTTGCGACTTGTTACTGCTACATGCGGCCACGCCGTCGGTCAGAGGGAGGAGGCGATCGACGCCAAACCAGTGGAAAAACCGGGAAGCAACGGCGGCGTGAGGCGAGAGATCTCGAGTTCTCGATGGCTTCACGCAATTGTCTTCCTTAAGTAGGGAGTAATTCGATCCATGTAGAACAACTGAACAACCGGACGTTCGTCCAGGGACCGACTGAAACGGACGGTCGCCGGCCCCAGTCGTTGTCTCGGCTTCACCAGTGGCCCAGGATCGCCCAACCGGACAGTTTCGCGACTGTGACATGAAAAGCTTCCAATTTCACTAATCCCTCCCTAGGATTACTCTACCTCGTGAGCTTTGTGGTGAATTTCGCTCAGACACAGTGGCGGAGCCGGGGGGAGGCCAGCAGGGGCTTGGCCTCTCCAATGGCTTTAAATTTTTGCACTATATTTATTGCAGCTTTAATAAATTTTGAAAAACTAACACTGTTAACTCTTTTAATAAAATTTTTTTAGCGTTTCTGGCTCCGTGGCTGCTAGTTAGAGAAGGAAACCAAACGTCACGAGAACTCGACAAGGTATTGTGTAATACTGTGTGCGATTTGTTGCTGCGGGTCATCAGCGAATGCAACTGGCAAAGTGGCAAGTAGCGCTGCGTTGCGCGCGGCGCTCCTCCAGCCCACACAGGCACGCACGCGCTCCGCACGTACATGCACGTGCTTCACACGCACGCGGTGTGCCCGGGACCCGTGCAACGCTGGTGTACCTGAGCAGCGGCTGAACTAGAGTCACAAGGAGCTAAGCTATATCTTGACATTCCCTTTTTCCTTTACGTTTATAGGGCGAAGACGTATGAACTAAGTAATAAAAACTTATAAATCTCCTGCTCCTCAACCATTGGACTTCCACACCTAAAAAAGCATCATCTCTAAAAACAAAAAAAAAACGGTGTTCACCTAAAACCACCGTTTGCATGTCATTAGTTAATTGTAAATTTTAAATTTGGCTACGGCTTAAACAGTGTTTAGATGTGAGGTTTGAAATGGACTATATTTTTCAAACTGCTAAACGGTATGTTTTTTAAAAAACTTTCTATAGAGAAGTTTTTTTAAAAAAAATCAAATAAATCTATTTAAGTTTATAATAGCTAATACTTAATTAATCATACGTTAATGATTTGCCTCATTTCACGTGCGTATGATAAGCTTCAGCTAGAAGCTAAGCCAAAAGGTGACTTACTCCATCCGTCATAAAATATAACTATCTTTGAAGTTTTTAGAGAAATTAAGAATTGACGCAAAAGATCTAGAACTTCCAAGTTACTAAAGTGTCCACTTTAATTGGCGTGCTCTGAATTAACAGGGATAGGATAGGAAGATTACTACTAAAATTTACTTTTTACATGTACTAAGTAGTTATATTTAAGATAAATTTAAATTATAAAGATAGCTATATTTAAAGACGAAGGGGTAGGCGGAGGAACCAAGCCACAACACAGCCTATCTCTATTATTTGGTAATTTTCGTGGTAGAATTTCATAAGAATCCTTAATATTGAAATATGAATATCTACAAGTCCTAGAGTGTAACAAAACAACTTTGTTAGGCAGCCTGAACCAGAAGAATTAGTGGTGGCCGAGTTAAAATGACGTAGACCGCCAAGAAACAGACCAACCGGCACCCGCCGCCGCCGCCTCCTCCTTCGACTCCGATCGAGTTGGAGGCCAACGCAGCGTAAACACCAATGGCTCCTCTCCCCTCTCCACCGCTGCTCGCCGACTCGCTCGCGACGCTCCGCACGCCCTCGGCGTCCTTTCCCTCCTCCTCCCGCTGCACCCTGGTTTCAGCTAGGTCCGCAAGAACCGGTCGCCGGAGTGACAGCCACCGGCGCCGGAACAGGAGTACGGGGGGAAGGAGAGATCTTAGGGTCTATGCATATGCAGCGGAAGCTGGTTACGGCAGTACGGAGGACGAGGAGGTCGCCGACGATTTCTACTCCGTTCTTGGCGTTGTGAGTGTTCTGCAACATTCCTTTGCAATTTTGCAAGAATTTTGGTTTACTGGTTTAGTAGTTTGAATCATTGAAAGACTGATCTAATAGAAAAAACTGCACTTTTGAACTAGAATCGTTAGATCAATTTCTTCTCTGTAAAAAAAATTACTTTCGTTGCATAGTAAGATTAGGGAGGAAAAGATGCTTCTTTTTTCAGAGTGGGCTCAGAAAATAGTTCTGAACTTCTGATAGTGCTTGTTCTTTGAGACTATGGATTTGCTGCTAATACAGACACCTGATTATTGCATCTCCAGATGTCAGATGCAACCCCTGAGGAAATCAAGAAAGCATACTACAGTTGCATGAAAGCGTGCCACCCCGACCTCAGTGGGGACGACCCTGAAGTAACAAACTTCTGCATGTTCATCAACGAGGTTTACACGGTAAAAGCCTCTACTGAAGTCTTGGGTCCCTTGTGGTTGCATATAAACAATTGTTTTGGAAGATGTGTTTTCGCATTGAAATATTTTTTCTTCACAACGCTAACATGAGGTGTCGAAGAGCAGGTGCTGAGTGATCCGGTGCAGCGTGCAGTCTATGATGAGATCCATGGGTACACAGCAACCGCGATCAACCCTTTCTTCGATGACAGTGCACTGAAGGATCAGGTGTTCGTTGATGAGTTTACCTGCATAGGTACTGATATTTTTTCATATGAATAGAGCTATAAAAGATGCTCTTTGGTTCTTCACAAGGGACTTGATATATTTCATCTTTTTGATGTGGATTTAGGTTGCAAATATTGTGCCAACGTGTGCCCCAATGTATTTAGAATCGAGGAGGATTATGGGAGGTCAAGAGTCTATTCCCAATCGGGTAGCACAGAGCTAATTCAAGAGGCTATTGATAGTTGGTGATGCTCTAAAACCCAACCCAGCATAATATTATTTTATTAGAGCCTGTCGGTTGTCATCATCAGTACTATAGGACTGTTAAGAACTTCAGAACAGATTACTGAAAGTGCTATTCATGTTTCTTATATTTCCATGTCCAGCCCAGTCAACTGTATTCACTGGACTTCTGCTGCACAGCTTTCTCTCCTTGAGAATGAAATGCGGAGAATAGAGAGGGTAAATGTAAGAAATATTTCTTTCAAATATTTAGATGTACTGTATATTTTTGTGGTCATATAAAGCTTCAATTCTTTTGTTTGATTATTAGGACTTTATGGTTGACTCCTGTAACATAAATATCATGTAATCACAAAAACTCCTAAAATAAACTATGCACAAGAAAGTTTCTTATATCCCTGTTCCTTTCTTTCTGTTAGCATTTTTCTGGAACGTAAGTGCTATTTTACTGGTATCATCTTATATTCTCCTGATAGGCTAATAGTACACTAAAGGGAATTTCAATTTTGAGCAGGTTGGGCTGATGAGTGCTGGGATGGGCGTTTCAGTTGATGTATTCCGAATGGTAATTATGTCTTTGTTATGTAAATTTGGCATGTACTATCTAAATTGCTCTGTTTGTATCTTCTCAAGATTCTTTCTTCCATGTCTTTGTTAAGGCTAATAGAGTACAGATAAAGCGTACTTTTGTTTAGGGCATACAGATTATATTATACGGCATACTTCTCTACATTGTTATTTTACTTGTTCTTAAGATATTTTCTGTTTAACAGGCTAGCGCGCATTGGGAAAAGAGGCAGTCAAAAGTTTTAGTATGGTTCCTTCCCGATTTATCATCTTTGTGTTTGTCATACAGTCAGATGTTTTTAAGGATTTCGTGATCATTTACTTTTTTGTGTCTTTGCAAATGGGTAATTGTTTTGAGACTAAATATTTTATGTAAACCTTATGTTTGTACAGGAAAAAATTAGGACAAGGATGACAAACAAAAACAATTCAGATATAAGTAGCTCTTGGAGTGGTATCTGGGGATCTCCAACTCGATACCAAGGAAATGGTAAAGCATAAACAAATACTAACACATTTTGTTAGAAATACCTTGCATGGCACCCATACAAACCAGCATCTATTTTGTAAATAAAGAAAGAACACAAAACGTAATGTTTCCAGAAATATAATTGTCATCTTTTTCTGTTGGTCCATTCTTGTATTGCTGAATCTGATTGAGATTTGCTAATGCTATCAGAAGAAGAAGCAACAGAGAGAGCGAAGAGAGCAGCAGCAGCTGCTAGGAGATGGAGAGAATACTCAAGAAAAGGCGCAGACAAGCCGCCGGGATACAAACTTCCAGAGGCAGTGGGCAACAAAGAGTAATAGCAGAACAAAGAAATATTTCTCTCCTGCATACATCATTTGATAGCATTTCGTTACCTGTACATATAGCCGTATTGTTTGCAGAGAGAGCTGAGATGTATAGATTGCTCTCTCGCCATTCTTCATTTTTCATCTGTAAATGGTGTGCTAGATCTAGCTGATGCCAATGACCTGTAGAAAACACAAGTCGAATACTCGAATAGTTAAACATTCAGAATGTAAAAGATGAATATATGCGCATTCTCCTTCAACGATGGTAAATCCTAAAGATCCATCTTTTCTTGTGTGTGTTTGTGCAGATGAATTCCGGGGCAAATTTCCTTTGGCAGTAGTCTGGTAACCCCAGGCATCGATGATGAACCGCAACATCTGCCAAAGGACAACTTGCCCAGCAATACAGCTGCACATCTCATGGTCTCAACCTACTCTATCCCTGTGCCACACACTTTAGTTTCATGTGTTGAGCACACAGTTTACTGATCATTGTGCCGTGACATTTATACTCGTTCCTGCATGGTGAAAGGTAGCAAGGCTTTTTGCAGCCACACAGCTTTTCTCTGCTCCTTCTGCAAAGTTACACGTAGGCTGATAGGATATACTGTAGAACAATGCCCCCCTAGATTGTGTCCATTTAAGCTGCATTCGTTTTCGCTTTTTTTTCTAGATTTTTGAGATAGATTATTTGCTCCACAACTCTAAAAATATAATTTCTCAAAAGACTTTTTTCTACTGCATTGATTAGATCACCTATTCTAAACTATTTATGAAATTTATTTTTTAAAATATTAATTTATTGTGTTAATAGAAAAATAATTTGCATGAACAATCTAAAGAAAAAACTATCTCAAACACAACCTTACATGAACAAAGTCTAAATATGAGAGATCATAGTGCATATATCTTCAATCTTTTTAGGTCATGAGGCTACTTCCCCATTTATTCTTGGCCTAGCTTGTTGCTGTCCAGACCATGTAAAGTTAAGTAGCATCAAATAACTGCTGAGAAATCGAGTTCAACCATCTGCCGAGAAATCTAGTTTTAGTCACCTAGTCTTTTCACCATGATAATGCAGTACACAATGCAAGCTGATCTCCAGGACGCCTCTGCAGCTACCACCCAGAGCTGGACAGATCACTTGTCTGTCGGACAGGCCCAAAGAGCCTCGTGTGCTACTACTTCAGAAAAGCAGGATTTTGCAGATTTATTCCCTTGGAGACCACAGGAAAAATAAGGATCGAATCAGGGGGAAAAGGTAACAAGAGCATGAAAGGTGCCTGTGCAAGATGTAAAGAGAGAAGGAATAGGATATCCACGAGCATGTTCGCAGGGCAGGCCTAGCGCCGCGGCCGTACTAATGTCATTAACCATTAATCATCCTTCTAAGCATTACTTAATAATTTTTAATTATAAAATAATATATAAATAAGCAGAGTGAAAGTTTTAGATTTTAAGTTGAGTTTCGAAAATCTAATTAAAAGTTTCAAATTTTGGGTTAAAAATTTCAAAATTTAAGTAGATTTTTTAAATTTTTAGTTGATATTTTTTAAATTTGAGTTAAAAGTTTTAAAAACTAAACTGAAAGTTTCAAAATTAGAGATGAAAGTTTTAAATTAGTGGTATAAAGTTTACTCGATTTTTTAAAATATTTTATTTTTTTACTGTATATGTGCGACACGTGCATGTGGGGCAGCCTGGGCGCGCGCCCAGGAGCTTTGCTGATGTTCGCAGGGTTTCAGTTTATTGGCTCCTGCTCGGAACCCGTTGCATTGGCTATGCAGGTCAGATGCGCCGCAAGGCTCGGCGACGAGGATACTCGCGGTGAAAACCAGCTCGATCGGATGGGTTTTGTAGGGACGCGACCACGGTTGTAAATCGCGCGAGTGCGGCGACGCGAGCTCCCTTTTTTTTAGCGGTTTGTTTATCCCGCGGGCTTGTGCGCGCGTGAGACCGGTGGAAGCGGGTCGGTTGATGCGTGCGGATTATGTACGGGGCAACGCGGCGGGAGGGGTTGGCGGGGCACGCGCGCGGATGAGCCGATAGAGCGGCGCGGGAGATCGGTGGAACCAGTAGGCTGATGCGCGAGGATTACGTACGACGCGCGCAGCGAGTAGGGCGTCGGAGAGGGCGCGCGCAGGGATCCATGGATCCATCGGTGGACGCGGGATGCCCGAGCTGCGCCAGGCAGCGCAGCAGTCTGGCGCGCAACTGTCCAATAAAAATGGCCACACTTGTCTAAAACTAAGGTGATTAAATTCTCTGTCACATCTATAAAGAAATCTGGTTACACTCTTTTAATCATTAACGCGTGAAAACTAATTTATTAAAAGAGAATTTTATCATAATTATAGGTACAATCAAACAACATCAAGTTGATTAAACTCCGGCGTGTCTAACGGACACAAAGTTGGGTGTATGTGGTAGTGCAGGACAGGAGATCAATGGATTTCTTTTTGATCAAATCATTATAAAAAAAATTGGTTTTGGACAAATTAAACTTGATATAATGGGCACCTACCATCTCATAAATTTCAAGTCGATATTTTTTTTATCTACATATTGAAGGAAAAAACATCCAGAATACACTGATTATTTTTTAGAGAAAAGGCTCGTAGCCCAGCTTTTCAGAAAGCTAAAATTTACAGAAATCCTTACATGCTAGAAACACCAGTTAACAAACTGAGGCACAAAGTTTTGACAAAACAAGTCAGGTAATAGCCCTACTAACTACTAACATCCAGGAGCAACACGGTCTGAAAAAAACACTAGAAACAAACCTTCAGAATACTACTAGAACCACCCGAGAGCAAGCAGAAACAGAAACTATTGCACATCATCCCATTCCGGTCCTTGGGTATCTTAGGTTAAGAGCCAGCATCTCTAATTGTTTTGTCAGCATCACCAGCTCCTCAAATTCCAAAGTTTTCAGTAGAGGTTTCCATTGCAGTAAAAGGAAGATAATATGGTAAACCAAGATTAGAGGAGATTTAACTAATAAATCTCTAAAAACCATGTCATTTCTTACTAACCATAATTATCAGCACACAGCTCCTAACAACATCATTTTAACCCTATGATTCTTAATACTAGCATAACCATTCAGTAAGCCAAAAATACAATCAAAGTTATTAGGTATGTAGTGCCACCCTACAGCATCTCTGTAGATACACCAAAAAAAAATAACCAAAGGACAAGAGAAGATAATGTGTTTAGCATTTTTTAATTTCCCACATAATTTACAAAACTCAGAGCCTTCTTAGTTCCTTTTCCTCAATTCCACTAATGATTAAATCTTATCTCTATAATCTAACCATATGAAGTGTTTGATTTTAAGAGGCAGAGGAGAATCCCAAATGAGTTGAGCTCTCAAATCAACCTCCCCTCTGAAAGTCAAAAACCTGTACATTGACCTCGAAGTATAGGTTCCATTTTTTTTCCAAATCCCAAAGAAGCTTATCTGGTCTAACCTTTACTCTATAATATTTTCCAACTCTTTCCAATCCTCCACGTCATTTCTCCCAAAAAAAAAAACCCTCCTAAAAGACAACATCTCTGTCCCTTTTTCTCATAACCTCACTAACCAAACAATTTTGCTGGTTACAAATCTCAAAATAATAAGGAAAGTTAGTCTTAAGGGAAACTTCCCCAGCCTAAATATCTTTCCAGAACAGGATATGGGATCCATGTCCCATTTCCCATTTGCCACCCATTTGAACTCATGATCTAAATTGAAGGAGATATTTTCAAAACTGAGAACCTCCCTCCCTCTCAGTGTATTAAATAAAAACCTCTTCCTTTTAGATTTTTTTCTTCAAAACCTCTACACATGGGCTACTTATATCACCCCCCCCCCCCCCCCCCCAATCAATTTTAAAAATCCATTTGATTAACAAAGAAATGTTCATCATCCTTGGTTTCAGTGAAACCTAATCCTCCATACTCTTTAGGAAAAGTTAAATTTATCCATTTTATCATATGATACTTTTTCTTATTATTGAGATCCCCCAACAAAATCTAGCTCTAGAGGAATCAGTTTTCTCTTGAATCCCTTCTGGATACACGGTTTAAGAATGTTTTTTTTAACCCAATGACATGCGTACGGTACACTCAATTTGACATTGATGTAATGACACCGTAACCATAATCTACATTGTCATTTTTTTAGTGTTCTTAGGACTGTTCGGATAGCATACAGAACTTGGGGGCATGTACCGCGAAGGATGTGCTCTATAATTTCACATGTAAATCATTTTAGACTTATGCACACAAATTAAGGAAACATCTCAAATGATTGATTGCATTCATTTATACTTTGTTGAAAAAATAAGAACCATTTATTCGTGGAGTACTTTTATTATGGTCTATATTGGTAATATTATACTATCGGTATTATCACCCGTAGAAGTGATCTCAACTATTGATTTTAAGTTTTACTATTATTAAAAAAATTATTCTACTACTATTAGTTGAAGTGGTAGTATAAAAAGATATAATCCATTGGATTGAGAAAGATATAAACGGTCTAGATTAATTTCTCTTAGTAGTAGAGACTATTGTAAAACAATTCTTATTTGGATAACATTTATTTAGCAAAGGCAAATATGAACAAAATTGCTGCAAAAGTGTCTAGGCTTAAACTAGGAATTGGAGGGAGCAAAAAGAATTTTCTGGAGCATAACATGTTGTCTGACATTCTGTTGTGATGTTTAGCAGCTAGCTTCAACTTCTAAACTATGTGCGTAGCATGAGGGTTGTATAGCACATGTTACTACAGAAGCGTTAGCTACTTTTAAAGGGCCTCTAATAAAGCCCTTTAATTAGGTGTTTAGAAAATTAATATGGTGTTTTCTAAACAACTGATCGCGAACAGCTGAGAGGTTACTTCCTCTGTTCAGAAAATTAATATGATGTTTAAATAAGTGTTCGTAGACCTCTAAATGAAATGCTAATGCCTTTTAGATTGGTCTCATGAGAAAACGAGTGATATTTTCTTACTGGACTGTTGCTAGGTACGTTCTTTCCTTGAACCACTAAATCGGCATGTGCCACGTGGCTCTGTTTGCATGGCTACACTTGCAGCCAATGCATCATGCATGCAAAGTGCAGTACGTGCAAGGCTCCAGCCTTCCGCTAGATCCTCATAAAAAATAAGTGAGAGAAGGGAAAAGAAGAGGGGGAGAAAGAAGAAGAGATGAGGCTAGAGTAAGAAGACAATACGGCCTCCTCTCTCTAAAAACTACGTCCGTCCCTGTGTGTAAGTACATATTATCAACAGGGAGTCAGCACGCCGGCCGGCCGGCATGCGTGCGTCGCCCATTCATCTCAAGAGATGATTTACCTGCGGTCTATAGCTAGATCGGCCGGAGTTTTCTAGCTCTTCCATACTCCAGACGACTCGCAGAAGGAGCAATCAAAAAACGCAGATCGATATGCAACTAACAGGACGATGTTTCTGCGCAAGGGATCGGAGAAAACTATGCAATACAAACCATACGTGAATATTTTTGTGGCCTCAAAAGCTGCATCATCGCTGGGCAAGCCTCCTTTGGCAGTGGCAGCTGGTTGATCAGCTCTATCTCGGCCGCTGCCAAGGGAGGCCCACCCAGTAATGCATGGGCCCCATCCGTCAGCCACCTCGCTCCCCTATACCTATATCCACGTCTTGGTCTAGCCGGTTTCTGCCTGCATATGTATAGCTCGCTTTGCTTCTCCGAGGATTCGAATTCTGGTCATATTTATAGGCCGCGCCTTCAGAGAGACCGGCAGAAAGCGATCTACATTGTGTTGGTGTTGGCTTGTGGTTGATTATTGAAATCCATCTTCCTGATCAGTTTCTCTTGGATATACTTGACCTAAAGCATATGCTCTGCATGCATGCAGAAGAGCGCATCCGGAAGGTTTGAGATACCAGCGTTAATTTGCTCAAGCCTTATTTTTTCGCCTTTTATAACATGCATATTTCATTTTAAATTAAGTCTAGGTGGCTGGATATCTGTATTCATATAACTGCATGTTTTTTCTCTATGATGCTACAATGTTTGCTTCTACTTGTGACTTTTAGTTTCTCCCTCGGTTTCTGTGAGCATGTTTTTCAAAACATAAAACGGTGTGTTTTTTACAAAAACTTTCTATATGAAAGTATCTCTAAAAAATCAAATAGATCAATTTTTTAAGTTTTTAATATTTAAAACTTAATTAATTACGTGCTAATAATATTTCTTGTTTTACATGCGATTTATAAGCTAACACAATAAGTCAATTCAAACACTCTGCCTAATGTTTAGAGAGCATACTGCACACGATCTTTTTACTTCCAACCATGGGTCAGACCTGATACTATGTCTGAAAATCTCGACTCGTTGAAGAATGGCAGATTCTATATCTATCCAAAGTTATGCATTGGACTCCTATTAACACAACCTAGCAAATTTCTAGGCTTCTAGGCCAAACCAAGTACGATACAAGTAGCATGTCGCTGCTGAAGAGGCCTAGTACACCTTTATGTCTGGTGTTTCAGTCAGGAAAAGATCAGCAACTGCATGACACGAATAGAGGAGATCCAATGGAATGTACCCTGCAGCAGTACTATCATCTCAAAGACTAAAACCATGAGAACATTTCAGCTAGCTCGTGTCTCAGCCAAGGGCCAACGCAAAGCTTAAAATCATCGATTCATTCTCTTCCATGTGGACTTCTTTGATGAGAGGACAAAGAGCCAATAATTTTTTTTTTATAATGAAAGTTTTATTGATCTCAGCCAATAATATCAAGGTGATACAACTGTACTGATAATACCCTCAGCCTCTGCATAACTAAGATGCACACAGTCAAAAACTCACACGTGTTGAATATCGATCAAGAAAGGCAGGTTGCTTTTAGGAGTAGATAGGCGTGCAGATGAGCGATAGGGAGGACCATTATTCCTGGAGCACATTATTCCAAAGGAAACCTCAAAGAGAGATCGCGAGTTTATGCGCTGCCAAAGAAAGGTTCATGGCTCGGTTGATCCTCTGGAATAGTCCTCGATCGATCTACCTTGGAGCATATGCCATCTTAGATCCATATCTCGAGGCCAATGGCAACCTATATGTCACACCGTAAGTTTTCCCCCTTTTTAGAGCCTTAAATCAATAAAGAAAATATTTAAAGAAATTGTTTATTAAGGCAAGAGGAAAAAGGCTAATAAAAATATTAAATAATAATTTGTCATGGCTGGGAATATCTTTCTTGTATTCTCCATTCCCTAATACACTAACAGGAATTTTTTTGGAATTTTTAGAGGATGGGAAGTATTTTTAATAATTCAAAATCATTTATCAGAATTAAATAAAATCAAAAATCTTTGGAAATTCATTTCCCTTCGTGGGCCGCCTTCGTCCCACTTCCTTCCTGCGCACGTGCCCGCCCGCGCCACGGCCTGCCGCCTTCCTCTCCGCTCACTCGGCCCACGCTAGCCTAGCTCAATCCGTCGCTGCCTCTCGCTGACATGTAGGGCCTACCTGTTAGCATCTTCCTCAACCTCCGGCCGAATCCGGTGGAGGCGAGGACTCCCATGCGCTGTCATCGGTCTCCCGCCCATTCGGCCTCCTCACATCTCCGTCCTCCATTCAAACTCCGCGGACCCGGTCGCCCCCACTTTCCCATGCCCATTTTCCCCCACTCGCCATGGAAACTGCACGTGGATGCGTCCCACATCGTCGTCACCGACCTCACCCCCTCTCTATGAAATTCCACCACATCGGCCATGATCTCTCCCCACCAAGCCCATAAAAACGCTCCCTGGCCCCCTCTCTTCCTTTCCCCTCACTTAGCCAAACTTGCTGCGCTCCCAATCGCCCTATCCACCGCAAATCCCTAGCGCCGCCGCTCACCGCTGCCTCCAGCCGCTCGCCGTCTTTGGTCCCAGGCACGGCAGCCATGCGCGACCACACCGCCATCTTTGGCTCTTCGCCGCGTCCTGGAGAACCCTGTTGCTAGTCCGTTGAAGCTCCTACCGCTGGAACACCTTCACCCCATGCAAGGTGAGCTCCGCTACCGCCGAAGCCCCCTCCGGTCGCCATTTCTGCCGCTCCGCTTGGCTTTTCCTTTCCCTAACCTCTGTGCCACCTTCACCAAGTCGTGAAGCTGCTCGCCCGCCCTTCCTTTTCTCGTGATCATCGCAGGAACTCCGTCCTCGTCGCCGTCCCTAACTCCTCCGCCACCAACTCCTCGCCGCCTCTGTTCTCCACGAGCCCCCGGTGAGTCACTGACGGGTGGGGCTTGCCTGTCGGTGCCAGTTCCCCTGCGGCTAATGCCATAAACTCTGATTAATGCACAATAATTGAATAAGGTTTATTTGTTTATAGTAAAAACACAATTTAACTTCAAAAATTCATAACTAATTCATACAAACTCCAATTAATCCCATTCAAATTATATTAAATTTAGAAAAATACCAAGAATCTACTAAAATTAGTTTTAAATGTTGATTTAATAGTCTTATGTACTGTTTTTATTGTTTTCTCTATGTGTGTCGATAGAGACCGACAGTCCAACACTCCATTGTACTTTGAAGTGGTAGCTAAAGTTTCAGGTGCAGAGAAAGGCAAGTCGCATTCCCAACCTTGATTATGTTGTACCCATTCTTTTTATGCAAATTGTTTGTTTCACGTAAATAAAATTGCTTGTCTTTATTGTTTCATGTGGGTTGGGAAATCCTATGCCTTATGTTAGTAGCCCTAATTTGTGTATTCAATTCCTTGATAACTTGGGTATTAACTTGACTAGATTATGGAATAGGAATTGCTTAGTCATGCTTAGTCAAACTAGCTCGCTTCTAAGGTAATTATTCATTATTACTTTTCTTCGAACTTGTGTCAAGATAACGGACTTGATGGATAAGTTCATTTAATAAACTAAAATATGACTTAATGGTGGGCCGTGGGTGCATAGTTTTGCTGGTCACACCCATGGCAGTTAAGGACCAGTTCATGAGAAACACTTAAAAAGAATTTCCGTACTTACCACAAACCAGCGTGGACAACAGCTGGGCTTGTAGTGTAATTCTTCTCTCTTCTAGGCACCGTTGACAAGAGTGGGCGTGATGGAATTGGGTCGGGCCAGGTTACGGTGTTGATCAGTTTCGGATCCATCGTGGCGCAAGAGGGTAGCCTGACCGACATAGTATGCCCTATCGGTAGGTGCAATTTTAGTGTGGTGTGGATGGTTAGGGAGGGCTTACACGAAAGGTCCTAACACAGCCTCTTAGCAGGGTGCCGTGGTGACATGCCAGCGCACGGGAACGTGCGTGGGACTGTGTCTTGTGGATAAAGTTATACACCTCTGGTAAGAGTAAATCTATTCGAATAGCCATGCCCGTGGTTATGGGCGACTGGTTGTGATTCACTGTGATTAGTTCCACCTTAATAATTTTGACTTAAAAATATTGGATTATACCAGGATGGATGGTTTGGGCCTGTTCAACGTGGTGTAATGTTGTTCAGGATGATTAATATGGATTAATAAAAACAATTGTTTTACCTGCTTTACGACTTCAACTATTTACAACTGCTTTATGCAAATGATCCAAATGTCTTCCTTGTCACCCATGCATAATTGCATTTTTGGTGTGACTCGCTGAGTATGGTGTGCGGTACTCAATCTTGCTCCCCCTCCTACCCCCCCACGAGAGCTGGAGTTCTTCGCTGATGACGACTACCAGGAAGAGTAGGCTTATACTGGCGTCAAGCTACTTGTAGATTGGAGCCTTTGCGCATCTTAGTTTTCCTTTCAAGTTTACCGTTATTCTGCTACACTTGTAAGACATTTATTATGTTTTTAAGACGTATTCTATATGGCAACTTTATCTACTGTGTATTCTGGTTGTTCCTAAACAAGGATTTTATATCCACTTAGTTCAGAATTCTGGTTGAGAATTTTTGGGCGTGACACTGTATAAGCCAGGTCAAGCTGCAGCTGTAGTGTTCATCCAAGAGAGCTTCAAAGTTCAAAAAAATTCAGGTTCAAGACTACAGGTTGAGCCACAGTATGCTGTATGCAGTGTGCGACCTGTGAATTACATTTACAGGGCAGTTTCTCCTTTGGCACGTATGGAGGCATGCTAAGCCATGCGTGCTAAAGGAGAATTGCCCAGCGATTCACCAGCACAGCCCGTGTAGTTTTCGTCCCACGATGCAATTTCCCAATGCAGGTATGTTCAGAACTTTACATGAGCTCGCTTTGCCACTGAATATGATAATGGGCTGCCTTGGTGCAGGTGTACTCAGGATTGTTCTCACAGCAAGCAATAACTTCGGCTGTTGCTCTGCACAACTAGAAATGGAACAAATGAATTTATTGACATGGCTTCTGAATGAAGAACATCGAGCAAGCTCGCTGGCTTCAAATAATTCTGGGTGAATAGACTTGTGGCATTTCTTTCTTTCTTCTACATGCATGTAAATAAACGACGAACAGAATAACCTACTCTCCTACAGTTCGCTACAGTTACAGGTAATTAAATTAGACAAATTTTGCTATAGGACATTCAAAATTTGTGGTCTTTGCTCGTGGACAATATAAAAATGTGATACGATTTGAGAACATCCTAAAAAATGTATAATTTGCTAGAGAACACCACAACTATTATTTTATTATTTTCGGTCGAAACAGAGAAAGAAATTCAACGAAAAGGCGAGATTGCCCCTTGAGCCACCAGCTTGTAACTAGGCTGGGTCCGCTGCCTCCTATTTCTATGGTTTTGGGAGAGGGGATTAGAGGAGAGAATGGGGCTCGGGTCTAGATCAAATCATATGTTACTGGTCTAAGGGGCAAACTCATCTTTTCTATATGGTTTCTCTCTCCATTTGGTCTGAAAATGATAAAATAATGGTTGTGGTGTCCTCCAGCAAATTACATATTTTCTAAGGTGTCCTTGAGCAAAGACCACAAATTTTAGATGTCCTATAACAAAATTTGCCATTAAATTATGCATACTAAATTAGCTACATGTAAAATCTGGGGAGTCTCTGCGTAGTGCGTCAGTGTTTTATCTTGGAGATTTAGTTGAAATACACCTTCCACACAAGGCAAGTCTTGATAAAGCTCGTGATCTTCGTGTCTTGATCTTCAGGGCAGAAAGCTGCAGTGAAAATGGTTGTCAGGCAGTCAGCATGTGTGAGAAAATATCACCGCTAACAGAGGAATCAAGAGAAAACAGGATTTGCATATATCCTCGCCAATTGATCAACGAATGCTATATCCCATATAATATGCAGCTGTTCTTTTGGTATTAAACTAAGGAGTATTGCTAAATATTATCCTTTTTAAGAAGTACTGTTGTTTCTATTTGGCACTTGGTTATTACCATTACCTTCCGTCTGGTAGTGCTTGAAGCCTTCCAGCAAAGCAAACTTGACCTAGGCTCCAATCTCCTGCAAATAGAGTAATAATCAAGAAATCATATCCCAGATTCAAAAACAGTCGTGCCAACATTTCTATAATGTGGATGAATCTTATTTGACAGCTCTATTCATATGGAATATTTCTAGGTCAAAATTAGACCTCCCATATCTAACAATTTAGTGTGAACTGCTGAATGTGTTGTACTGTATTAAGTGTTTATTTTTGTGCAATATTTTGAAACTGTAAAACTAAAGGTTTTTTTTTTTGAAATCATATGTTCCCCTCAAGACTGTATCTACTGAAAAAAGTACTCTAGTACAAGAGATTAGCATAACACTACTTACAAATTTTCTTGTTCTAGCTTTTCTGCAATCGACATAGCTTTTTGTCTAGACCAGCCTCCTTGTTGTGAACAAGTTTCTGCCTTATTAATGACATGAGCAAGAGATACCTTGCCCCTTACTAAGCTGTTCTGTCGGCCATGCTCATTATTCACATTTTCTCCTCCTTGAAGAACTATGTTTTCTTGATCTAGTGATCTCAAAGCTGCTTGTTCCCATACAATCTCGTCTCTTCTTTCTTTTGTGACAACGGTGCTGTTATTTGGTTCACAATGCCAGCCCACTTGAGAAGGTCCTACTTCTATAATTTCACCTTCGGTCAATATATGTGGATCAGATTGCATCCATCGCGTCTGATTTGAATTAGCACCATGGACCACGTTGTCTTTTTGAAGCCTCCGAATTAAATTTTCACCTCTGGAAGAAACTGAACTATGTTTAGTTAAAGACCTCCTTAATGCCACGTTGGAAGTGCTATCCTCAGGATATGGTGAAATAGCTGGAACATGACATGCCCTTGTATCATCCTTTGGTTCGTACCGGATTTCAAGTGTTATAGCAGAAGAAAGGACAGATTCGAATGCATGTAAAATTTGTTCCCTTGACCTCTCAGCTTTGTATTTATTCACACGAGAGCTGAACATTAGTTGCACAGTTGGTGCTGGAGGTAAAGAACAAAATGTTAGAAGAAAGATACTCCCTCCGGTTTTTAATAAATGACACCGTTGACTTTTGATACGACATTTGACCATTTATCTTATTCAAAAAATTTAAGTATGATTTATTTTGTTGTGACCTAGTTTATCATTAAAGGAACTTTAAGCATGACTCATATTTTTGTATATTTACACCAATTTTTTGAATAAGACGAATGGTTAAACGTCACGACAAAAGTCAATGTCGTCATTTATTAAAAATCAGAGGTAGTATGTTGGAAACAGTCTAGCTATAATTTTGCCAACGTCAGTATCCATAAAACAGAACAGATTAATATGTTTTCCAGGAATCTGACAGTCCTGGGATATGCTCTTCTCTTTTTTTTTGGAGTGGGGGGGAGGGCATGGGTGTCTGAATAACATCAACAAAGTTTTAAACTTACTCTCGTCAAATCTAGCATGAAAATTTAGTCACCATGTGGAGATTTTTACGGTCCTTGGGAAGTATTCAGAGGTAGAGGTATCGTATAGTATAATACCTGCACTATTACATGGCCTAGACATGAGTTATCCATGACTACCACAAACAAGATTGACATGTATTGCTTGAATAAAATGATTTATGGTGTTTGGAAGGTACTAGAGGTATCAGGTAACTTTACTTTAATAAATATCAATGGTTGAGATGCTTATTAGGCACATATAGCAAGCCATCCTATCTTATTGTTTGATTACGTATGAAACAGCATATCTATCCATCTCATTACTTACAACGATAATAGGTTATCCTTGGATTTATTCTGCTACGAATTTTAGACATGATATAACTAGCAATATACAGAAATGAGCAAAGAAGGGAATATCTTGCCTGTGCCTAGGCTGACAGAAATCAGTCGTGCTTCTTTAGCCAGCATCTTTCTCACTGAATCTGATTGAACATGCTCTAGTACAGCTTGCCAAATCATCTCATTGTCACTTTTGCTGTATCTAGATACTTCATTCACCCTGGTAGCACCCGTTGACAATACATGGCTGTCTGGTGTATGCTCACCAGGTCTCTTTCCACTGCGGGTGCCTGCCATGTGGCTGCCAGAACCAACCCCCAGATTAGCATTTCTTGGTAAACCATGGGGACCAGCATATATGTTATCATGATCTATAGCAGTGCTCCTTCCTATGTCTCCCTCAGGGCAGGTAAGCAAGCCCTGGTTAAAGCTTGTACTCGTGGATGAACTCGGCAGAACATATCGTTTATCAGGAGCAAGTTGAAGCAGAGCAGCTGTAAGCCACGTCATCTTATCGTTAGAGACCCTCAACTGTTTTTCAGCTTCAGAGAGTGTTTTCAAGGCCTGGCGTAGTTTTTCCATGTCATCTTTTGATACTGTAATCCATATATTAAGATGTTACATTGTGTGGAAGAAGAATGTTTATGGTAACATGACTGCTAATAAAAAAGGAGAGGTCAGGTATCCACATACTAGCCCAGCACTGCAGTCAACAGTGTATTCTTTCAATAAAGAAAGGGCATAAATAAAATAATTACTAGTATAGCCAGATCTAAAAAAACAATATATTGGTAAAAAAAATGCCGGAGCATGATTTCTGTAATACATGGCTCATGGATGAATCACCCCCAACAATAAATTCATCTGAAGAGAGTGATAATAAGGGGGTGATTTTGCTTACAGGTTGGACGTTTGAAGAATTTTCTTTGAACCCTTTCCTGTGTGAATGCATAGGTGCCAGCAAGGATGTCAGTGATTATTGTGGCAAGCTGGGACATCAGGGCCAAAGGCTCAACACCTGTTTCAGTGATATCTCTTAAAGTTTTCACAGTGTTCACAGTGTCAGCAGACAGTGCCAAATCAAGCAAATCAACCAATTTATCATCAGAAACCAAGCCAACCTGTCCAAAATCCAGTTGCTATTGTCAGGTAAATTTTCAAATAAAGTATTTTACACAGTAATATAATACTCCCTCCATGTTTAAACGTATGACGTTGGTTAGTTCAACGTCAAACAAAAAGAAATGGAGGGAGTAGCAGGTTATTTTATTGCTACTGTTAGAATGAATACAATATTTAGAAAGCAAAATTTAGAATGCATAGAATGTTTGGGAAGCAAAAGGTTGAAGGTTTTTTTACTAAAAAACTGTGTACTTTCTCGCAATACTCTTCAATTCGCCTTGAAGGTCCATGCATCAAAATTTTGCACACATTCAAGGATAAACTTTAAGTATGTCAAGCAATACTATATCATCAATAATTAAATCCATAACATGTTTCAGAATTACAGAATTGCAATAGCCTAAAGAAAGAATCTTTACCATTTAAATTTTGTCTGAAGTTAGAAAACAGTATACTTTACTCAATAAAGAAGTAATTTTGATAGCTAGTTTCAGATAACTTACAAGTTCTTGAACAAGCGACATTGAGATTCTCTGCCCAAGCAAGCTCAGTTGATCCAAAGTCATCTCTGCATCCCTCAGTGACCCATCTGACCGGGAAGCAATAAGTTTCAAGGCATCTCTATCAACATCTAGGCCTTCGCTAGTAGAAATCCACTGTAAAGTGTTGACAATGTCACACTCCTTCAGTTTGGGAAAGAAGAACTTTTGGCACCTTGACACAATTATATGTGGGAGATCCAGATTGGGGCTGATGAGGATGAAAACCACACGCCGAGGTGCACGTTCAATAACCTTCGATATAACACTCCACGTATCAGGTGGTAATGTGTTGCAATCATCCACTATAAACACCCTGTGCTGCGTTGGTGCAGGCGAAAGTATCACATTATCAAGGATATCCACGATGCTGTCAAGGTCAATGTTACCAACTGGCCCAATCTCCACTAAGCTCCTACTCTTGCCCAGATTGTGTGCGATACAAGACGCACATGAATCACATGGCCTCGGGTGCTCAGGAGAATGGCAATTCAGCGCCTTTGCGAACACCCGAGCGCATGATGTCTTGCCTGTGCCGTGCAGCCCATAGAAGACATACACCAACCCGATCTTCCTCTTTAGGATGGCATTGGAGAGAGCTTGCACCACCAAGCTCTGCCCAACCACGTCCTTGAATGTCTTGG
The DNA here is from genome assembly GCA_003991445.1 of Oryza meyeriana var. granulata. NCBI lineage: Eukaryota > Viridiplantae > Streptophyta > Magnoliopsida > Poales > Poaceae > Oryza > Oryza meyeriana. The sequence goes on along the minus strand of RYFJ01001244.1, from coordinate 147,399 downwards.
GCGAATACTTCAGAGTGAGGCTCCGGTGCCGGCCACGCTGCGAGCCCCGCGACTTCTGCCCCGACCGTGCCTCTGATGCAAGGTCAGAATCCAGCTCGCTGGTCTGATTCGAGAATATCCCGAGCTCCCCTGAGAAGCTCCTGGAAATGCCACCGATGCCATTGCGCACGCCGTCGACGAGCAGAGGCAATGAGTCTGAGTCTGAACTGGTATAGGAGGTCAGCCTCGCCGTGACCGGGAAATGCGGATGCGAACGCGAGCCGTCCATGTGACCGCACGAGCCTGCAGAGGTGGAGGCTATGGACCTCCGCGCCGCCGACGCCGACTTGGGGTCGGAGAGGCCGCACGAGAAGCTCCGGCCGGCCATGTCGAGGAAGGACTTGCCGCGGTGGTGGATACGTGACCAATTCCAGGGGATGCCGCACACATTGCGCGAGTCCTGAGACACCTGCGGCCTCTGCAGCTCCTCCCCGCACTCGTCGTCCTCGCCTCTGCCGACGCCGAAGAGGTACTTGTTGCCGCAGACGGCCTCCTGCGAGCTGGAGTTCACAGAGACGGCCGCGGCGTCCACGGCGCGATCTAGAGCGCCGGTGGCGGCCGCCGGAGCAGCTCGCCGCCCCGCGCCGCGCTTGAACCGACGCCGCGGGCGACGAGACGGCTTGGGCTGCGGGTTCTCCGCGAGCTGGTCGAGCAGCGTCTTGAGCACGCCGGGGCGGGAGCGGTCGTAGAGGCCGTCGTCCCCCTCGGGCTCCGCCGCGACCTTCGACGACGAGTCCACCGAGCGGCGGGTCGACGGGTCCCGCAGTGACCGCGACCGCTGCAGCGCGAGCAGGTCCCGCATCAGCGCGGCCGACGCCGACGCGGACGACCCCGTCGGGCTCCGCCTCCGCCCCGACGACGCGCCCCCCGCCGCGCCGAGCCCGTGCGCGTGGTGGTGCCGCAGGTGGATGCAGTTGGTCAGGTGCGCGTGCCCGCGCAGGTGCTCGCCGCTGCCGCTCCCCGTCCCCGCCGCCGCCCCACGGTCGGACGGCGCCGCCGCCGGCATTGCTGGTGATCCGGACTCCTCGCCTAAATCATCGCGTCGCGTTTCACGGCGGGCGAGGCCAAGAGGAGGAGTGTGGGGTGGTGTGTTGGGGCGTGGCGTGGCCTCGGGGTTCGGGCGCGGCGTCCCCGAAGTGGCTGTGCTTTCGACGTCGCCTCCGCGGCGTTGGGGAGTCGTAGGGTTCGAGCCGTTTGGCCGTTGGATGCATCTGCAGATCCGCGGGCTCACGTCCGTGTGGTGAGGGACACCGTGACACGTCACCGTTGCAGATTAACATTGGTAAGTTTAACATTAGTGGTCTTCCGCTGTCAGTGGCAAAATTGCACTGATACAGCTGCTTGTTTATGCTTCCTATTTTTAGCTTATGCATACCATGTCACAAATCAAATTATACTGCATTCTACTCAGTTCAAAATATAACTACTTGCTCTGTTCTCAGTTGTAAATTTTTTTATATTAAAAATTTGTATAATATTATTTATTCTATCAATTATTTTTATTTAAAATTTTCTTCATGTTACTCTTAAGTACACTCTCACTCTCAACCATTCTTATTTAACAAGTGATGTAATAGTATTTTTTTCTTAATATTGATTTATAGAAATATTTATATTTTTGAGAAAGAAGCACTAGATAAATCGGAAGTTTGGGGAATTCAGTGTGAGAATCTCTTTGGTGATTGATTACTTTTTCATTCAGACCTTTTGCTTTGTTGACTTTCATTGCCTACTTGCGTGTGATAGTCGACACTCGACAGCTTCGGAGTTACTGTACCTAACAAGTTAACCAGAGTAACGTACCAGTAGGGCCACAGTGGCATTAATTAATCCATTAACCATAGGGTTAATCTTATAGTCATGAGCAATTATCGTGCCAAGGACATAGTGATCAACCGTCCGATTGACCCATCGAAACGTCCGTAACCAATGCGTAGTACAAAGGGAGGGTACTGTACCGATAGTCCGATACTACTGTGACACTGTAGGGTGGGCCCCGAAATCCAGCAGTAACTGCGTACTCTGGCTGTGGGCCTGCATGTGCTCATTGATTTGTTTAATATTATTTATATCGTCACAATATAGGGTGGGGCCCGCGCCGCAGTGGCGAACGAGCCGGAGATAGCGACAGCGGCGAGGGGTGTAGTACAGCCCACGTGGCCGGTGGTGGGCAGCACGGCCCGAACGGCTCTAGAGGAGGAGGGAAATTGCTAGGCCCACACGATGTGGCCCAGAAGATACGTTGGTTAGTGGTTATTGTTGGCTCTCCAAGTGTCATATAACTAGCTAGATAAAGTTTTGCTCCTCGTAATTCCTTTGTAAATCAATAATTTATGTATTAACTCTCCAATCTAACAATGGGTCCACATGTGAGCCTTAATTTTCTTCTTCTTACTCCTCTTTCTATTCCTCCTCCCCGCCCACCACAGCGCAAGACGACAAGATCACGAGCACCCTCTCCACCAATCGTTCTGACGCCCTCTTTGCTTGGGGGCGAGGCTGCCGGCTTGCCGCCGCCTTCCTCTGCTCGGGTTCCACCACAGCCGGTGCAGTTAGGACCACCACCTTTTTTCTCATCCCTATGCCACCACCGGGCAACGGCCTCGAAGTAGATTTGAGGATCAAGTCGTTAAAGAGAGAGACAGCGCGTCCGCGCAAATTAGGAACCAACAAGCAAAGAGAGACATCGAGCGAGCGAGAGAGATAGGTGAAAGAGAGAGAACGTGAGACCCACCTTTGGCCACGGGAGAATGGGAGCTACATTTAGGCTGTGTTCGGCAGGAGAGGTTAGAGTGAAAGTTTTAGTGCATGCGAAACGAGACAAGTTATTAGCACATGATTAATTAAATTTTAATTACTATAAACTTAAAAAATAAATTTATTTATTTTTAAGCAACTTTTATATAGAAAAATTTTGTAAAAAACACATAATTTAATGCATCGGTAAGCGTGTTCACAGGAACCGAGAGAGTTTTCTCCCCCAACCTCTTCTGCCGAATGGTCCCTTAGGAAGAGTTTGAAGGTGATGAAAGAGGAAAGAGAAAGATCACGTAAAACGAGGTAAGCCATTAGCGTATGATTAATTAAGTATTAATTATTTTAAACTTAAAAAATATATTAATATGGTTTTTTAAAATAACTTTTATATAGAAAATTAAAAAAAACGTACTATTTAACAGTTTGAGAAACGTGCTTATAAAAAAAGAGGATTTTTTTCTCTCTGGGTTGATTTGAAGGAGCCTTAGACCAATTACTGTTGAATCTTCCATTCGTTCGTTGGAACGACCATCTGAGCGTTTATCTTTGTTGCTCATAACAGCAACCCAGCAAAATTTTGAAAACAGGAGTTCTCATCAACCGGGAAACGGTCTGAGTTCGTGGACGAGAGAGCACGTGCCCACTATCCCAAGGGCACCGAAACCGAGGGAAATCATGGTGCTCTCCTCCTCAACCGCAGCTCGGAACAGGACGAGATCGAGGAGAGGAGGAGTGCACTGTACACTGGCACTGGCACTGGCACTGGCACTCCTGGTGCAGAGCGCAGTAGCTTCAGTTCGCCCCGACTCCAAACCTGAAACCCCTGAGCCCTGAAGTCTGAAGCGTATGCCTCACTGGATCTTCAGTTAACCGATGCATGCTGGATGCATGGCGTGATGAGGGGTGAGTGCCACTCCACCGCAGCTACCTGGAGTACGAAACTGTCGGGCAATCAATCAGCGTGCAGTAGGAGGATGCACTACCAGTAGTACCTTCAGTCTTACGCGTAGAACTCTCATTGGGCTTCTCTCGGTCTCAGTTCCTGCACCGTCCACACACATTGGAGTACATGTACGACGGTTACTGTATCAGGAGGGTCCAGGATTATCGCCGAGCACGGGCGATATGATTACGATTAGCGCAACGCTGCTAGACTCTGATGAGAAAATGACAAATCATGGCCTGGTGCTCTACAATACTCTCTTTGTACATGTGGGCTGCCTCACACACAAACGCGGCAGCAAGCCAGCAAGTAGCCGGAATCCTGCCAAACCCTAGGAGGACATATAGGCAAAGTATAGCTTGGAATCTATGCACAAAATTGAGCAGCGAACAGATAAGGCTGGTTTATAATTGCAAGGCCGACTTTGAACTATAGTAGTAGTAGTTTTGGAGTATTGTCGTGACTTATCAGTAACTTCAAAATTTAAATTTTAAAATTTAATTTTAGAGTTAATTTCACAGTTTATGTATCGTAGTTTTTTCGATTGAATTTTGAACCGCTAACAACACAGTTATAAAAGCTTTATCTATAAATTTCTTTAGTGTTTCATTTATTTTTCTACGGCTTATTAGCTATAACTCCACCAATCTTACTGGAAGAATCAGGACAAATCACGCGTTACATTCAGGCACTGAACTTGAGAATTGATATCAAGCTGTCAGGAATGGTATTTGACAGAATGGCCCAGCCTTTACTTGATCAGCCTAAATCAGCTTCTGCTGGGTCCCTGATGAATGATGGATTACATGAATCATTGCTGTTGGCCTGCTACAGAGTAGGATGATCCAGACCAATCAGTGCAGCATCATTCCATGAAGCGTCCAAGTATCCAATCCTGTAACCCATCACAGGTGTGAGGCCCATCCATGCATGCTTGATGCTGGCACGTTGGATACGCCGTGCCAGATTGGCTTGCTCACCCCTCGCCGGTCAGATCCCAGACCAGATCCGACAACAACATGCTAGCAGCAGTTCTTCTAGAGAGAAATCATGAACAACGATGGTCCCTGCATGAGTGCATGGTGTCTGAATTAGAGTGGCATTTCGTTTCTCTTATCCTATCTCGGCAACTTCCTGCTGCTGTTTTTTGGAAGCTCTGATTACCTTTGCTGCGTGTCTCGCTGCTTCGCTTCTAGTACCTGTTAAAACTGTTATTACCTTCGTCCCATAATATTACTAACTTTATAGTTTAAATTTAAACTATAATTGTTACTAACTCTGTCCTACAATATTACTAACTTTGTAATTTAAATTTGAACTACAATTGGAACGGAGGTAGTACCTTTTCTCTAGGTAATGTTAAGAATGATAGGTAGTTTGTTCATTCTGGGTGTCCTCTCTTTCTGTCGCTTTGGCTGGTCTGTCTTTTCGACTGCATAACCTAATGCTTCAGATGTGTTCTTTGCATTGAACATGGTACGGTACTGATACGTACTGCTGAACTTGTTCGTTTTCGTTACAACAGAAAATTGGCTGCAAAATACTAGTATTATGCAGTGAAGTCGTACAAAGTGTACATGTTGGCTAGCGCAAGCAGGTTCAGAGACATTGCTGCATATGTAGTATATCAAAGAGTAACTTGCAGAAGTGCAGAACCATGAAAGTAACTTCATTTATGTTCTGAGAAATACAGTTGAGTCAGCGATCAATGGACGATTTACATCATTTACACGGATCTGTTTTCTGTTCATGTAAATAATTCTTCACTCAACCATCACGGATCAAATTTGTTGGCTCACTCAAAACGTACTTAGGCAGTTCGTACTTGGCACCTGCAGCAGAGTTCCAAAGGATGTTATTAGTCTTGCGTGATACAGTGGAGTAAAATAGTACAGCTGGTGAAGGGGGAAAAAGGAGAAATTCCAATGAAGACCTGCTCACCTCTCTCATCATAACAAAGTGTCATGTCAGAATTTGAAACAATGATTCCAGCGCTGTCCACTATGGTTTGTGCAAGAGGTAAATCATTTTCTGCAGCAGCCCTAAGTGCATCCCAAATCTCTGTAGAAATACAATGAGGTACCAGTTACTAACCAAGACGGTATCTGTTAAAGAAATTATAACATGCTACAATTGTAAAATAGACTTGAATGCCAATATGAATGACCTATACAAACTTTTTTAAATTCGAATTCAATGGGACTTGTACTGCCAAAAAGATTATTCGGAAGAGGAAGTAGATAAAGATGGGACCTTAGAAACTGAGCTATGGAATCTGATATAACATGTACAGGTACGAATTTACTAACATTTATAGTCGTTTTTCATTTGATATAACATGAATTTCATGTGAGGCTAATCCATACCAATAAATTCAGGGGTATACTATCAACCCAGACTGTGAAATTGTTATATAATAATTTATAGGTCATGCGATAATCTCTTAGCATTACAGTCAAATTAAACATGGTGATCCTTGAAGCATTGGGAAACCTGTACTACTATTAGCACACATATTTCTCAGTGAAACTGGAGCAATATTGATAGATTTTACAGTACATAGATAATAGAGAAATGTTATTGTTGGAAGAGTATTTTCCCAATCAGCTTTTGCAAAATAAACTAAATACCTTTCTGGCCTCCATAGTGTGGAGCTGTGTCCCAGAATTCTTCACGCATCCGCGTGAGTTGTGCTGGTGTTATTGCCTGAGTGTGCTTCCAAGGTTTTGGCTTTTTGAGCTTCTTACTGTTCTCTGTATTAAAGAAGAAGGTTCAACATTAGTCATTCAATTAACGCAAAGCTGCACAGGAGGTATCATGTAAAAGAAATCTAATAAAACCCTGCTAGGGTATGAATGTGTGCCATGTGTCTAACAGGCCGGAATCTAGTTCCAGGAGATGCCTTTCTTTCTAACTAGCTCAATACTGCTTTCTTGTTACAACATGACTTCTTTGTAAACCTACAATCATCTATTGCGAATAGATGTATCATAATTTTCTGAATAAAAAAGCAGATTCACCTCCGTTAACTTGGCCTCTATTTAAAGCAGTGATAGCAGGCAAATACAACTCTCCAAAGAAGTATAACCAATGCTCAAAATTAGAGGTGCTTCATCAGTGAATAAACAAATATCCCAAGAATAAAAAGCTGATCACTTTAACCAGTAAGAAAAACAATTAAACAAGCCCTTGTACTGTTGCACAGGGGTGAGTGCATCTTTCTGAATGCTCCACTTAATAAAGTATCTGGAACTAGATAAGGTGTTAGCAATTGATCTTTTAGATAAGGAAGACAAGAGTTTAGCAATTGGTGAAGGCAGAGTGCTTAATCTGAACAAACTTTTGTTTATTCTACACTGAGAATAATCTGTCACTTCATTTCTGTCATCATAGACTTATGCTGCTTTTGCAGCATACAAACAGAATAGCTTTTCTCCTTTACGAAAATGATATAACCATCAATGCCCTTAGCATTCAGAATACTAGTAGCGTTGTCTCTCCACTAACCAAATGTGACCTCCATGACGTAGGAATTTGCACTACTCACTCTACTGGTAACAGATACTGTCCCCACATTTAGACATATTAATTCCATGAGAGCATCGTACAATTATGCAACATACCAACAAATTTGATACACTACTCCTACATCACAGTAACGTGTAATTCACAGACCACAGGTGATACTAAACTCTTTTTTGACGTATAGGCGATACTAAATTTCATCCGAGCCAACAATTCTACCGCAGCTGGATTCAAGACGCTCCAATCGATAGCTCGAACTATCGAATTAACAGTTCCAGGTACAATTCGATCAAGAAATGAGAAGACTAATCAACAACAGAGTGCGCGACTTAATCGGCCACTCCTAGCTAATCACAGTTCCCGGAAACAATCCATCTCGGATCTCAGCGCCTGAGCAGACAACAAAAACAAAAGACAAAGACAAAAGGAAGCGAAGCATCAAGTACCATCAACTTTGGGAGTGGATCCAGCGCAGCCCATGGCGACGGCCGATCGATCAGACGCTCATGGGGCGCGCCCTTCCAGAAGCTTCCGGAAGCGGAGCGGGATCTCGCGGCGGGAGAGTCGGGGGCAGTAGTGGAAGAAGAGAGGAAGAGGACGGTGGATTTAATAAAGTGGACGAGTAGGAGTAGGAGACGGCAAAGCATCAGCAGCAGCAGCAGCAGCAATGCAGCGGCAGGCGAGCTGCAGCTGCGAGCCAGTGGAAAAAAAGGGCCAGTGCCGAGGTGACGTCACCTCGCAGGTGAGTTGTCCCGCCACGTCACCTCCCGCCTCGGTCCCACGTAGCCTCCCTCGGCTAGACCTGCACCACGACACGACACGGTACAGATGTCTCTGCCATGTGGGCCCCGCTCCCCAACGTTCCCCTGTCCACGCCGGTCCACGTACGGGGATCGCGCCTCCCTCGGCTTCGCGCCTTTCGTGGACCCGGTTCACTGGACCAACGGATACTGGCATGTGGGTCCCAAGATCCTGAGCAGGTCCACGTCGGTTCACAACGCTCGCTGCACCTCCCCCTTCCCGTCCCTTCCCGTCGTGATGTCCTGCGGCTCCTGCCCACCTCCCCTCCGCCATTTTATCCCATCGCATCTGGAGTTCTAAACCCCAAACCCTAACCACTGCTCGCCGCCGCCGTCGTTGTTGCCGACGCCGCCGCCATGAACGCCTTTCGGTTCCTCGGGGATATGACCCACCTCTTCTCGGTCCTCGTCCTCCTGCTCAAGATCTACGCCACGAAGTCCTGCTCAGGTGAGCCCGATCCGTACAGCGGGTAGGGTTTCAGCCGCTTGGTTAGGGGGGCTTCTCTGCTCACGGATCTGTTGCGTGGCCGCAGGGGTGTCGAGGAAGACGCAGGAGCTGTACATGGTAGTGTTCGTGGCGAGGTACATGGACCTGTTCACGGACTACATCTCGCTCTACAACTCGGTGATGAAGGTGGTGTTCATCACCAGCTCGGCGGCGATCGTGTGGTGCATGCGGCGCCATCCGCAGGTGCGGCGGACGTACGACAAGGATCAGGACACCTTCCGCCATGTGGTGCTGGTCGCCGCTGCCTTCGTGCTCGCGTTGCTCTTCAACGAGCGGTTCACCTTCCGCGAGGTGATGTTGTCTGATCTGACCTTGTTTATTCACTGCATTGTTGAATTGATGGTGCAAGGACATGCTCGATGAAATGATTGATTCTGCTGAACCTGTGCGCCTTAAGAAACATGATATATCATGCTTTATAACATTTCCCATGCTCCATTTCGTTGCTCGGAAGTATAATTAAAATATGTGTACAAGGCTGGCTGCTATTGCGTGCGACATAATCATAAATCATCTATGATTTAACAGATTTACTCCCTCCGTTCCAAAATATAAGGATTTCTATGTTGTTTAGCAGAGATTAAGGATAAAGAAAAAAGACGTTGGTGCCCCTTAATAAATGTAGAATGAATGGAGGTGGAAAGGTAGGTGGGGGTAAGAAAGGAATAAATTTGAATGAGAAGTGATTGATGGGACAAGTGGTATTGTGAATAGTGCTAGAAATTCTTATATTGTGGAATAAGATTTGAATGCTAAAAATCCTTATATTTTGGAACGGAGGGAGTATCTGAGTATGTCTACTGTAGCCACACTAGCAATCTCAGCTCAAAGTTTGGTCTGACTTAAACAGGACAATGTGCAATCATCTTTTTTGTTCACTGCAGAGCAGAACTGAGGATGCTCTATTAATAAAAATCCTACTTGAATAAGGAAATGCTGACTGATTGTTTATTGCATAGTTTGGTGATGTTGTTAGACTTCAATATTGCCTAAATGCCAGACAATCTCATCAGCTATCATTTAAATTGTTTTCAAATAACACTCTGCTACTGTAGGAACTTGAATCAATATGTGAAGGTAACATAATCCATCTAATGTAACACGAAGACTAGGTGAGTAACATATATATCTTGGAATTAATTTAAGATTTTAGAAACCTACATATTATTAGCTCACTCTAGATCACTCTGCACCAATCAGGATTTCTTCCCTTTTGTGTACATTTAATCTAATCTCATTTCTCTGTACGGTACAGATTATATTCATCAAAGCGCCCACTTTTTTTCCTGGAGCACATACTCTTCCTCTTGTTACTACTGGAACTAATTAGTCAGAATGATGCATACTAGCACATTAGTAAAATATAGTTATATTGCTCTTACATTTGTTAGTATGATACCTGAATTTCATTATAACATAATGTCACCATGCAGATATGCTGGGCATTTTCGATTTACTTGGAGGCAGTGGCAATTCTCCCTCAGTTAGTTTTGCTTCAGAGAAGCAGAAATGTGGATAACTTGACTGGACAATATGTCTTCTTCCTAGGGTATGAGTACTACCACAAGCTTTTTACTGTAACATACTTATGCGTGATTCCTTTATTACAAGAGAAGGAAATCAATTCGCTTTTCATGCTTCAACACCTCAACGGCTTCCACAAGCTTTTTACCGTAGCATGATTCCTGTATTACAAGAGAAGGAAATCAATTCGCTTTTCATGCTTCAACACCTCAACGGCTTCTTTTGTAGTCTTCAAGTTTATGATGGAGATGTGAAATATATGCATGAGCTAACTATTTATTTTTTGTTAGGTCCTACTTGGGTTGGAGAATATTGAATGCTTGTAATTTGGTCTTTTTATTAATGGATACGCGACATGCTATTCTATCCATTTATCCTACTGATCATAAATTTTGGCACACCTATGTACTGCCATCTATTATTGGTTCTCTTTCATCAATCTTCCATTTTCTCTGGGCTAGTTCTAGGCTTAACCTGCTTTCTTTTAGAGAGTATTTTAGGGTTAATTAGGCCTACATTTTGGAATATACATTGTGACCAGATTCAGATTAGGGCATGATCTGAGTTTAAATATCGAAAGGTTTCACATGCTTCTAGGCTCCTTTAAGTCACACAATACTCCTTTTGCAGGGCCTATCGTGCATTTTACATCCTAAACTGGATTTACCGTTATTTCACAGAGGGTCACCATAGCAGATGGATTCGTAAGCCCCTGCCCCATTCATGCCTGTGTTTCATAATGATACCCCATATTCTTAAAAAAATAATTTGTTCTGATGATCTGTTTCTTCCAGCTTGGATTGCTGGTTTGGTCCAAACAGCTCTATATGCAGATTTCTTCTTCTACTATTTCTTGAGGTAAACTAGCGTACTGTTGTCAAACATCATTTACAGACTCTTTGGCTACTGACACTTCCATATTGATAATTGCAGTTGGAAGAACAACGTGAAGCTTGAGTTGCCTGCTTGAGAATTCTTGGTCCTGGCAGAAAAGGTGCACATTACATGAGAAGTTATCGAGAAGTTGATAATTGGCAAGAGACTTGGTAATGGACTGGGCAGTTGCAATTTGTACCCTTGACTATGAAAATTGATGATGTTCTTGTGATGGTTTCCCTTGGCAAAGGCTACGTTTCAGAAGCTAACAGTTGCTACTGCACAGAAGTAGGCTAGTTCCTTTTTGGACCTCATACTGAGATGGAAAATCACACCCAATTCATTTGGTTTGTTGTTTGCCGCTCAATTACAGCTGATGTAAACAAACAAAGTGATTTCCTGTGGTCTTGTCAACTTATGTAAAAACCAGTTCACTCTAAATTATGTGTTTTGCCCATCTTCGACATACCAGAGATGTCGATTGTGCTGCCTGGATCCTCAGCGGTGCTTTATGATTGTCCGTGGTGATCGACTGATTCAGTTTTAACTTTTAAATCGTGGGAGTTGTATCATGTGATGGTTAAACTGCTGAATTATCATCTGATCGCCGGAGCTGGATGCTGGTGGTCAGTCTTCTATCACGATTTATTAAGTGTGCCAATCTTTACGAATTCTCGTCGTTCACGTTTAGCATCAGTATATAAGAATAACTAAATTAACTTCGTGCTGACCTGGACTAACCACTTCTGCAGTATTTTAGCTTGTGTCATCAGTTTTCTGAACACTTGTCCAAGGGTTGCCTTCCCAGTACCCACTCTCTTTGATATCGCCTTTGTTACGGAAATAACGCCACCTTGTAGATGATAGAAATAGGCGGAGAGATTAGTGATTGATATATATACATTGTTGAAGACCATGTCACTGCAAAATGAACATAACGTCTCTATCTCTACCATGGTTGTTATCGTTCAAAATATTGTTTATTAAAAGAGGCTTATAAAAGCCAAACACACAACCTACAATTCATCCCTGTAGACCCAGGTCGATGTCTCGCATCTGCTCATATTTCATTCGGATTAAATGAAGGTTGAAAAATATGTGGCTCGTTTTATCTTAACTAGAAGAAGTGTATGTGCGTTGCCACGGGATTGGATTGGATTGAAAAAATTAGATGGTTGGATCTCAAAGCTTCTAGTTCCAGTCGCGCGTGGTTTAATTTAGGTCGGGTTGAAAAATTGAAACGTGGAGGATTGGGCGCGGTAGTGCTTGGGTTGTGGCCGCATTCTAACATGCCTACTCGTTTAACTGGGTCTTATGTTTTGCGCAACAACGCACAAGGATGATGAATGAAACTTATCCATATTTTTTTCTTAATTTTGTAAGAAAAAAGAGGATTATGACTTTAGCTCTTAGGATAGAGAGATGGTGTAGCTAACATGCGAGTCCTACTTGTCTTTAAGATTTAAGAGGGGAGAGGACAGTCTATCGTGAAGTATGTATCCATGCAAATATATGTGTGCTCTCCTGTGTCGTATTCCAAATCAGGATCAGAGACGATCTGATAAATTTTCTTCTTTCACCGAGGTTCTGTTTGCTTCGCATACGAACCATCCTTGATGGGGGGCATTTTGTTTGCTGATTTTTTTGTAAAATAAAAAATCATATGAAAAATATAAATATTGTACATATTCATCTCAAAAATACTCTATAACTTGTGGGTCCAAATATTATTAAATATTTTGTAGTGTCTAAACATACTCAATATTGGAGTCGTTTGGTTCCTCTTTATAAATAGAACTCGATAATTTAAATGGAATATGAATCCTAAGATTGGTTCAAAAGATATAGATGTTGGAAATTATAGTCGAAAGTTGGCAACAAATGAGGAGGCAACCATTCAATAAATAAGCTTGCCAAATGATTTATTTGCATGTATTAGGCCGCCAATTCTTTTCTTTCTTTGCATGCACGTCAGGCTGCATGGGGATTTGATCGGATGGAAAGGAAAAACTCGTGTGAACACATTGGATTCTTCGAATCTGGGGGTGAGCTCGTGGTGGTCCCCGTGCGTGACGGACGAAGGCGATGGCTGACGCGGTCAAGCGGATGGGCACGCGCGCTGGCCCGCTGGGCAATGACTTGGACAATGGACGAAGGTTTGAAGGGCACTAGCGCTGGTGCATGCCGCATCGTGCTTGCACAGGCCCACGCTTGACGCAAAACAACGGCTAGGCCCAACGTGGCCCATCTCTGCTTGCTCTCAGAGTAATCCACTCCTAATTCGAATGGATCTAAAAAAATAAATGGATAGGAGGCGAGCGCGTCGAAGCAGAAACCGAAACGCATCCAAGCGGCGATGGATGACAGACAAAAACGACTGGAATCAATCTCAATTTTTATAATAGTAGAGATAAAATCATCACCCATGGGACTGAAATCAGCCAAAAAGGCCCCCTTTGAGTGGGCCGGGGACGGGGCCGTTCCCTAGCCCCTGGCCCTGAATCTCCATGGGGCCCCAAGGAGAGTAGAGACATGTGAATATTCCTTAGCCTATAACCCATATTGTAAGTAAGAGCCCATTTAGAAGGCCCAATTCGTAGGTCCATAGTATATAAACCGAGAAAACCCTAGCTCTACCATCTCTCCATCACTCCACTCCTGTCCTATCCTCTCTCTCAGTCAGATCCAATCGGCCAAGGAGCGAGGCCGCCAGGGCACCAGCTGCGCCGCCGCTGCCTTGTCTGCTCCACCTCCTAGCTCACAATCGCAGTCCCTGGCTCCCTGCTTTCCGGTCGGCTATGATGGCCTGAGTTGGCTCCAATGAGCTCATGTGGCAAAGCACCAGAAGCATTGGAGAAAGAGCCTATGGCTGGCCGCATTCTTTTCCATGTTTTTCCTTGTGATTCTTACTTCTGTGCTTTGCATATGAATGGAATCGATTTATTTGTTTTGTGCTTTGCCTAGGAAAGGAGTTAGACAACTTCTGTTGGATCGATCTGTGTACATGCCCATTAGTTTTCTCAAATTTCTCGTTTCGGATGTTGATTGAGAACATATAATCCTCCGTTCGTTTTACATTTCTTCCCCCAATGTCAAGCAATGTTCTTTGTCTTTGTCGGTTATGAGACCCGACGGAACCCTGCCAACATGCTAGTGGATCTGAGTTTTGCTCTAATCGTTCGATGTGCGAGTCAATCTGTTAAGTTTAGTTGTTAATTTGCAAACACCCAATATACCAATAGCATTCCCTATGAGCCCAAACCAAATTTGTTTTGGAAACCGACTCGGACGCACTCACAAACAACGCAACGCGCGTGGGCAGCATGGTGCCTGTCGGCCCCGGGTTTTTAGGACCAGAACCTTCTATGCATAGAGTACCAAATTCCTGGATTAGTAGTTTGGTACTTACATGACACTGGTACCATTGCAACTTGCGGGATAGATTCTTACAATACTTGTTCATTACAAAATGGGGTTGCCCGCGAAGAGACCCAAATAGCCAAATGTCTTGCGATAAACTAGCAAAAGGTGCAGAGTACGATAGCAGAAACATAATTGGCAGCGGCCCTCGTTAGTCCACAGGCGCTCGACTAGCAACTTAGGCCTATGGTGCCTCCTTCGGTGTCTCCTCCTCCTCCGGGTTGTGTTCGTATAGTTCTCCCTCGGTATTTAGTTCTAAAAAGGGGGATTAAATAACGGTGAGTATATAGAGTACTCGCAAGCCACCACTTCAATATGAATTTATGCTCGCAAGGTTCAAGGGAGGCAAAGGTTTAATTGCGCAAAGCCAATTTTCGTAGAAATGATTCACAAAACCTATACCTAGCCATTTTACTGAAACATACTCGCCATTAGTTGGATAAGTTAGCCCATCATGAGGGCTGTGTCCACCTTGCCAAGTCACGCCTGGTTCGGCTTACCCTCATGTCCAATGTTCACCTCCACTTCCACAATCCGTCCACATTCCTAACCAAAGTTTTAAAAAAATTCTGAGTCTAATCAAGACTAGTACAAGTCCCTGTGCTCCTTAACCGTGAGCACGGCTATTCGAATAGTTTAGTTTTACTCACACTGCAGTGGATCTACGCTTTACCCGCAATCCGTGGCACACCCAACACATGAGACTTGCCACGGCCTAGCTTTTCGGATCTCCTAGCATTGCGCCACCTACTCCAGAGACTATGTGCCCTCATGCACCCCCTGGCACTCCAATCCTGCCTTGCCAGTGGTGTAAGGAGTCTTGGACCCAGGGATATCAAGGAAAGGGAAGCAACGTTCGTTTTATTTGACATGTCATTTAACCCACAATCTATCCTCCTTCGTCTTCATCGCAACACAACACCGTGAATCAGAACCGGCCATGACTGGGGTGCCGCTCCATTAGAATACCCTAACCCGCTAAGTCTAGGCCCATACGAGAATTGCGGTCGTACTCAGGTCGTTTCCTGCCTGTTTTCTTGACTCGGTCCTTAATTGACCAGGGTCGGCGCTAACCTTTACAAGGAACCACCCATATCAATCCATGCGGCCCCGATCAAAAATGGTTTTGTTTCTTAGTTTTGGCTTTCGCAATCAGTTTCCGTGTGTCTCGCGAGCGGCAATTCATGTCTTCGCTCACATAAAATGACGTTCGTCCCCTACCCGGAACAATCGTCCCCATTGTGACCATTATCATATGTGAAAGAGAAATCTAATTTGCAATACTAAGCAGTGCCAATAAATGACTTCAACATATAATAAGAATATATGGCATCAAGGTACAGGGCATCAACTCAATAACGGCTTTAAACGAAATTTAGGAACGGAATTTAATATAGCATGCACTTTATTTGTAAATAGAAAGAATTTTGCATTAGGATCAATATGCTCAAGGAAGGGGGCATGGTGACTTGCCTTGCTCAGCTACGGCAACTTTCTCCTCTGCGTCAAGGGGCTCGTTGTTGCAAACATAGCCTAGTCGAAACGAGCGGAAAGTCAAACTCGCGTCCAAACACAAATAAATAAGGAATAAATATAAATAAAAAGGGAAAAATACCAAACCAGTGCCATTGGATATGTCTTGATTTTAGATGAATTTCGGTGAAAGTTTCACTCGATTTGGACTTAGAATGAAGAAGATATGGGCTTTCAAAGATTCAAATTTGAAATAAATCAAATTAATAGCAAAAAGCTACTGTTGGCCTATTTATTTACACATCCTATTATTTTTCTTAAGAAAAATTCTTTTCTTTCACTAGCAACTGGGGCCCACTAACCAGGGACCTAGGAGACCAACAAACATACCCTCTGTGTCACTGACATATGGGGCCCTGGGCTGGTTAAGGAGGGGGATTAAACCTCATAAACCACGGGGGCCCACATGTCAGTGGCCCATTAGGTAGTTATGCCTGTAAACATTTTTTTTGCTAATGATCGGGGCCCACCTGTCATAGGGCAATTAAGAGGGGTTAAAATAAATCTTAACCGAGGATTAAAAAAGGGCGTGCCCATATGTCAGTGTCGGGGAGGGGATTAATTCCCCTCCCTTCTTCTTCCTCTCCTTGCTCTGCTCGGCGCAGCAGAGCGAGTCCCAAGCGGCGGTGTGGGGCGTCGGCGGCGACCTAGAGCGAGAGAGGGAGGGCGGAGGGAGAGGTGTCGGGTGGCGGAGCCGGTGAAAGGGGGGTAGGGCTCACCGGCGCGCACGGGGAGGCGTGTCACACCCCGATCTAGCACCGCCGTACAACGGCAACAAATAGAGCGTGCCACAGGAAAACAGCGCGAACTACCTTCCCGCAGAACTGCGATACCGATAGCAGTCCCAAGACACAGTGCTGGTATTCACGGCAAACAGACGTGCATCATTGCAGTACCTTAAATAAATAAATAATTAAATAGGCATATACATTAACTTACGTTGCAGCTTCGGAGCAAGCCGAAGACAGCAATGAACAACACAGAGGCAGCGGCAGTAGCTGAACAACGGACTAAATCCCAATACACAGGCAACGGCTGGGAACCAGTATGAAACCCTAATCTTCACTTTTCTGCAACTTCAGCATCCAGCTCCCTGCGGAGAACTATATATATATAGAGCAAGGGTGAGTACTTACGTACTCAGCAAGCCAGAGGAACTTAGGTGGTTGTTGTAAGCTTCAAAGAGTGGCTGGATATTTTGTGAATCCGTTTTGTTGAAATCTTTTAAATCTGCTAGTGTATGCTTCTCAACAATCAGGACGAGGTGAGTCTCGTCCAATCGGAGTGAAAGATGCATCAATCTTTATTTCTCCAGTTTTCGCAATCAAGAATTCGCATCAAACGGCTTCCCGAGCCAAAGCATTTTATTCGGACTTCCCGAGTCCTGCTGCCCACGACAGCCAAGCCATTTCATCGGACCTCCAGCATCCTTAATGGCACTTCCTTCTCACCGTTCCCAAAACCATACACGCATTTGCAAACAGGGTAAAATAAAACTACGCTAAAGAATCACCTCACATCCGCCCATGCCCGTGGGTACAGTTATTCAAACAGTTTAGACCTCTACAAAGGGGGTACACTTTACCCACACGACATGACTCACTCTAACCACCAGCTCACACCGAGCAGGCACGATCGTGGCCTAGAGGTTTTCGCGATAAGGCATTTCTCTAGCCCTCTTAGGTTACCCCATGCCAACTGAAGGGGTCCTCGAGACCAATCACAGGGTAGGTACCAGACCATGCTGTACCAGGAACCCAGGAGGCAACCCCGACGCCTTCCCGCACGATCCACAGTTCAATGGCATGCAAGGCGACCCTAAGAGTCCAGTTACCTGGCCAGGGGCTTCCCAATTCACCCATGTGGTTATACTGTTATATGCTCGGATGAAATTCCGAAGGAATCGGTCCTTAAAGCGACCACATAGGCATCACCCACACCTGATCGGCCTTGTGTCGCGAATCTCCATTTTGAAACTCATTTTTCTTTCACAAGGCACCGACCCAGGTGTCAGGTTTTCCAAACGTTTCGTAAAACCATATTTTACCTAAGAAGTTTTCAAATTTTTAAGTTAAAGGGGCGACTGTTAGTACTCATACAATAGTGCATGAATATCGAGGCGTGACAGCGGTGGTTACAAGAGAACAGGGTATTTCAATCATCAAGGAAGGATTTAATGCAACAATGTTGGGTTGGTCCACCGATCTGACTCGCAGACGGGACCGAACGTTTTAGTGCACGCATAACGATGCAGGATTTCACAAATAAAATAATTAAAGTTTACACATGGGCTCGATAGATCAAAGGTGACTTGCCTTGCTCTAAGTCTTCACGCGTCTTCGAGAAATCTCGGCGAAATCCGCTCCGAAACGAGTTTCTGACGATCATTACCATGCGCAAACGCACAAAAATCTACACAAAGACCAGTAAAAGGATCCTATTTAGTGCTGATAATAGTGCCATCAGATATATCTCAATTTTAGAAAATTACTGGAGTTGGAACAGAGTCAATCGGAGTTACGGATCAAGAGTTATGAATTTCCAAAGATTAAATGGATTTCTAATAAATGAAAAAGGATTTATTTTGATTTTTCAGAGGAGAATATTCTTTGGAATCTGAGGCAGTCACTGATAATGGGGGCCCACTGACAGGCATGGCCCACAGAGCAGAGGGAGACAGAGGGAGTGGGCCGGGGTCACAAGGCGGCCTACCTGTCAGTGGCTCTCGAGGGAGGAGATGGGCCATGGGGCCCAGGCAGCAGTGGACCAGAGGGATGTATGGGCGCGGTCTACCATGGGCCAAGGGGCGGAGGGCCCACACGCCAGTGATAGACGGTCACATAAGCCGAGAGCTCGCATGGGAATCGGCTCGGCTGAGCTGGCGCCCACGTGTTCTCTTCTTCCGACGTGCACAGGAGCGAGAGAGGACACAGAGATTGAGTGGCTCACGGCGGCGAGGAGGATTTCGGCGAGCAACAGTGACCGGCAGCAAGCGGCGACGCCAACGGGAGGAGGAAACCACGGCGAAATACTTGAGCGGCTCGGATTACCTCGCCGGGGACAGGGTTCGGCTGGCGATGAGGTGTTGAGGTGGCGGAGAGAAAGAAGAGAGAAAAAGGGCCGGTGGCCATGGCGAGAGGGAGGAAGGGAGGCCGTGGCGGCGGAGAACCAAAACAGAGGTAGACCAGCGGTGAATTCCAACGATGTCGGTACTAGATGCCTACTCCGCGGGTTTTAAGGGCGGCTGGCCGACGATGGGATTCCGAAGGTGAGAAGAGTGAGATGGGAGCATCGCCTATGGCGGCTCGGGTTCTTGCCCGCGACGGAGAGGGGAAAAGGATGGGGGAAAGGGAGCAATGGGTCGCGGCGGTCCGTGGGGGTATTCGTGGCCTATAAGGTGGCCGGTGGTGGAAGCCGAAAGTGGCGGCGCGAGGATTGGCGAACTGAGCATTCACGGGAGTAGAGTTCGGAGTACATTTGGGGCTCACTGTGCATGGTACCGACGACGGAAAAAGAGGGAGTCCAAGCTGGGGTATCGATGCTAGAGGGGGAGCGGCGGCGTCCTGGAGCGGGGCTCGGCTTGACGTGCAGCGCTCCAAGGTGATCAATTGGCGGCGACAGAGTCCGGCCACGTCTCGGGAGAACACGCGACCGGCAGTGTTTGAGGAGATCAGAACAAGGGGAGAAACTAGGGGCTTCGAAGGGCTTTTATAGGAGCGAAGGAGGGACTAGGTCGGTTCGGGGCAAGCTTGGCAATTCCCCGTGGCCAATAATGGAGGTGAGAAGGGATAGCGCCGTGGCGCGGGTTTCTCACGCGGAGGAAATTTTGGCCGACAACGGAGATTGGATGCGCGCGCAGAGGCGGCACATCGAGCAGCCACATTTGAAATACGCGCGTGGGCCGGATTGGCGAGGCGAGGTCAAGGAAAGGACAAAGGTGACATCGACAGCGGAATCTTTTGACCGAGGCGGGCGCGGTCGGAGTGGCCGAGAGTGAGGTGGGAATCGGGTGGCGAAGAGCGGCCATGGGCGTCTGCTGTTTGGCGTCTTGCGGCGCGCGCCCGGGGGGGAGGGAACCAGCGCGGGGCCATGGTGACGCCGGCACGGTTGGTCATTTGACCGAACAAGGTGTGCGCGAGAACGGGGAAACGAGGCTGGGGAACGGAGGTTGAAGATAAATAGTGGATGACGAGATCGACGGTTGCGCGCGGGCCACGTGGCGCTCATCCAACGGTGGCCCAGCTGTCCGCACGGGTGACAGAGTATCGGACGGCGGTCGTGCAACGCGGGGCGAAGATCCGATGGCTCGGCGGTTAAAGAGGATCGGACGACGGGTGAGCTACACGCCGGGACGCGTGGCGGCGATCGGCAGGGTGTGGCCGTCCGCGCGCAGGGCCAAGGAGATCTATGGCTGCGCAGTGCGTGGGGGTACGTGTCAGAGATCGGCTGGCCATGCGCGCCACAGAGCCAAGGCGAGCTGGGCCGTGAGAGAGAAGGTGCGGCCCAAGGGAACAGTACTCCTTGCGATTTTCACAGAGATTATTTGAATGAGTATTTTGGGGTTTTGATTGGAGTTTTCAAATTGGAATTGAATTCAAATTGTAATTTTCAATTCAAGGAAAGACAGTGAATCAAAGGATGGGGTCCAAGGGGGAAAAAAATGAGGATTTTGGGGATTTATTTGCATTTTTACCCCCCAAGGATTATTTGAGAGAGGATACAAATTCAAATCACAATATTAAATTTGAATTTGGGGGGTGCTCAAGGAAATTTTTTAGGAGTTTTCATGGGTTTAGGACGGATACATGACTTATTTGGGTGGATATATATATATATATATATATATATATATATATATATATATATATATATATATATATATATATATATATATATATATATATATATATATATATATATATGTACATATTGGGGTAGATCATCGAGTAGAGGTGGATTTTAAGGGAGAGAGAAAACAAGGAATTTACGGGAAGATTCAACGGGGGTGTTTTAGGGTTCCGACATTGGATCTTCGGAACAGAAATCGAATTAGAGATGTTGGCACATCGGCTCGGATATCGAAATGGAGATTTCTCGAGGGAGAACCCGAGGGTGTTGTCGTCAGGGTTTTAGGAGCGGAGCTCGATGATGGGAGTCAAATCCGGGGATTATTTTAGAACGGAGGGTTTTGGGAGGATAGATTGTCGAGATCAAGGACGGGGAAGCAAATCGAGATCTAGGCACGACATACAACACAACACACAAGATCGAAATTTTCACAGGTAGATTTTAGCAAATTATCGTTTAACGTCTCGCTGAAAGCGGGGCGTTACAAGGCGGCACACCGAGCACGGGAGGTTAGGGTTGATTCGGTGGTAGTGAGTGTTGTCGAAGGCGTTCACCTCGCGCCGAGGCTGGGGATGGCGTGGAGTGAAGGGGGGGATTGGGGCTCTATGATGTCGGGGGGGGGGGGATTAAATAGGGAGGGGCTCCCTTCTTTCTGCAAGTACGGCGGTGGTAATGAAGTGGAAGCAGGCGGCGGTACGCGCGCGTGTCTAGGGCGGTAAAGCGTGTGCGTACTGGGAAAGAGGGGCGAGGACGCGCATGGACGGCAGGGCTGGGCTTCGCAGCGAGCGTGGCAGAGGCGGGTACAGGGAAGGGCAGTCCGAAGCATGCGGCGGTGGGACGACGGCTCGTGCCTTCCGGTCCGAACACGGCGGCGAGGCGCAACGGCGGCAGGCAGTGGTGTAGGCACCACAGCGTTTAGCTGCGCGCGGGGAAGACATAGGGTGGCAAGGGGCGTGGGCGGCAGTACCACGGCGGGGTCCTGTTGGCGGGGCGGTTGGGGAGAGTACACGCGTAGGCGGCGAGTCAGTCGACGACAGGCGGTGGCGATGGATGGACCGGCGGTCCTTGCGTGGGAAAGGCTCGGTGTGGTCCGAGCGGGGTTTGCCGTAGTGGCGCGGGCAGAGCAGGAGAGAGAGAGAAGGGCGAGCGCGGGGAGGGGACGGTTGCACGGTTGAGGTCGCGCGGCTGTCCATTGCGTTGTGGCGCCCGCCGACAAGCGGGCTCGGCTCGGCGGCTATCAGGCGCCTGCGCTTGTTTGCAGCGTGGGGCGGCCACAGTGGTAGGTGGGCCGGGCTGGCAGGGAGGCCAGCTGGGCCGCCCGGTTGGCCTAGTGGCAGAGGGGTGAGGGAGTGAGAGGAACGGGGCTAGGCCAAGGAGAGATGGGCTAGCCCACTGGGGAAGACAGGGAGGGGTTTCCTTTTTCTCTCCCTTTTCTTTTTCTGTGTTTCTTTTGAAGAAGGAGAGGGAAAGGCTAGCCAAAAATGCATAAATATATTTTCTTTACATAAATACTTTTAGGATTTTTAGGTTTAAATAATCACCCTAGTGTGAGTCTTCGATGAAATAAACTCATATTTAACTTTTGGCACTGGTATAAAATAAAATTAAATTCCAGAAGATCCAGCATGGTGTAACTTTTGAAAAAGTTTTTGTCGATTCCGAATTTTGGTTTCTGATTTTTATTTTGAATTTTTAAGGGTGTTACAGTGCCTACAGGACACGGAGGATAGACCAAATCGGCGATGGACACGCATGACATCAGCATATTGCAATGCTGACGTTCGGATGAAAATTTTAACAGAAACACTTTTTATTTTTATAATAATAGAGATTCTCTTCTAGCCTTCCCAACTTTTTTATTATTATTTCTCTTGACAGGATTCCACTTAAACTTGATTGGGTGTGAGCACCACTAATCACGTCCTCACTCCTCAGTCCAAAACACAAAACAGGATTATCTCTCAGCGTGAACCATTTGCAATCGTGGACATACATCAATCTCTCCGCCGTGCCGTTATGGTTGGGGCGTTCGTGAGTCAAATTTGATTGCATTCACAACCGAGTTCTCCCCGTCCCAGCCTGCAAGCAATCAGTCGCCGACTTTTCTCCGTCTCCACTGCGTACGACCAGACGCGAACCCTCGCAGCCGCAGCAACGATACGAACAAGGTCAAAGTAGAGTACGCAGCTGGCTCTAACTTTATTTAATTTATCTATAATTTTGTTATATAGGAGCAGTGTTCATTATATCATTTTGGGTTACCGTCTCTACAATATTATGGTTACCGTGGTAACTGTCCAAAACCACATGAAATTCATCTTTAAAAATTTAAATTTTAAATTTTCAAATCTCATAATAAATCCGTAGTTACTGCAGTAAGTTAAAGCTAAAAAATTACAGAAAAAAATTATAAAACATATTAAAAAAACTAAAAATTTAGAAAATTTAAGAAAAAATTATAGATATCTCTAAAAAACAATGTAATATTATATAATTTTTTTGCATAACCCTTGCTATTGTTTTTACACTTAAATAAAGTAGAAATTATATCCCAACTTATCTCCTATTTTTTTAATTTTGATGGAGCTCTAAAATACGAAGTAAATTTTGTTATTTTCACAAACTTTCTTTACCATAGTGATCCATAATTTAATTACTATTTACTAGAATTTTTTTGATTTTTTTAAAAAATTAAATTCAGATGAAATTTATTTAAACCAAACCACCGGTAACCGATACCGTATCCTGGCAGTTTTGAGTGGTAACCGCGTAATTATTGCACGGTAAGGCCAACCCTGTATAGGAGGCGGACGTAGAATTTTAAAAGTGAATATTTAAGATTTACACTATAATTTCTAAAATGTTATATATTTATTTTATTGATGAAAAAGAAGATATATTTATTAAAAAATATAATAAAACAAAAGAGAGGAACAATGGAGATTCAAGACAGCACACCTGCTAACGAACTAGGCAATAAGATTTTATGTAATGATAAACGACTGTTTTTTAAAAATATAAGTATTCAGCTGAATATCAGGATCTGTTCGGACCCGCCCCTGCTTATATGTACAGTACTAAGCTATACTGTTGGGCTCCACCGATTTTACATTGCATTAAAAATAATTTAGGCTTACTCTCACATATGCCTCCATCCGTGCAGTTTATAGCTCACGTCCTTTGTCCTTATAATACTTTTCTCTCAAAGCTCATGCTGCAGCTGGCGATAAAATTGTCGTCCGCTGACACGCTCTCTCCTCCCCTCTCTTATCCAGCTCATTACCGTAGCAAACGTGGTCTTCTCATCGCCAGCTTGGACTATTGTACTCGCTCCAAAGTGCACATTCACTATTTGGTGGTTTCCTTCTGCACCACAAAGCGTACTACTCCTAATCAGTCCAAATTACAAACGCGAAGATTGCAATCATGTACTCCTAATCAAATCTCGCCGTTGTGGTCGGGGCGTCCGTGAATCGTTGAGTCAAATCTCTGATCTCCCAAGTCTCCAAGCAATCAAATCGGTCGTCGATTCATCTCCGGTGGGGAGAGTTTTCACCGGCATCACTATCTCCAACAACGCCATCCCAAATACAAGATCTATTTCACGTATTAGGTAGT
Source organism: Oryza meyeriana var. granulata (assembly GCA_003991445.1). Lineage (NCBI taxonomy): Eukaryota > Viridiplantae > Streptophyta > Magnoliopsida > Poales > Poaceae > Oryza > Oryza meyeriana. The sequence goes on along the minus strand of RYFJ01001244.1, from coordinate 123,008 downwards.
TATAGATAAAAAGTTTAATACATATTTTTAAGTATTCTTCAACAATAAGATCTAAAAGAAAACTAAATAGGTCTTAAAAAAAAGAATACTTAGATTTAGGTTATCTTTTTCTTGGCATCCAAAATGGGTCTCCTATATTTATTCTGTCGGAGACCGATTGAGTACTGTTGGAGACAGTCTCAGAGGCGAACCGCACCACCCCCATCGCAGCAGCAGCCGCCGCCGCGATGTGCACGCTGGAGCAGCGTGGCCGCGTGTTCGTGCTAACGCTCACGGGCGACGGCGAGCACCGCCTCGGTTATTCCCTCATCGGCTCCATCCGCTCCGCCATCTCGTCGGTCACGGCCACGGCGGCGGCGGCTGGGCCGGGAGCAGCGCTCGTCACCGTGGCGGAGGGCAGGTTCTTCTCCAACGGCCTCGACATCGGCCCGGGCGGGCTGCCCCGCGCGCGGATCGGGGAGCTCGTCCAGGCACTCCGCCCCCTCGCCGCCGACCTCCTCGCGCTCCCCATGCCCACCGTCGCCGCCGTCACGGGGCACGCCTCCGCCGCGGGGTTCCTCCTCGCGCTTTGCCACGACTACCGCCTCATGCGCGCCGACCGCGGGGTGCTCTACATGAGCGAGGTCGACATCGGCCTCCCCCTCCCGCCCTACTTCGTCGCCGTCCTCAGCGCCAAGATCACCTCCGCGCAGGCCATCCGGGACGTCACCCTCCGCGGCAGGAAGCTCAAGGCTCCGGAGGCCAAGGATATGGGCATCGTCGACGTTGTTTGCCCCACCGCGGCTGAAACGGCGGCCGAGGCCATCAAGCTCGCCGAGCAGTTGGCGGCGAGGAAGTGGAACGGGGGCGTGTACTCCTCCATTAGAATCTCCATGTTCCCTGAGGCTTGCAGGTCCGTTGGAATAGTGGAGGAGAGCGATGAGGAGAAGAGGAAGCACTTCGCTTCCAAGCTCTGAGGATCTGAAAGGTAACTTTCCATGTATTACTGAATTGTTTGCTGAAATTACTGTTTGTCGTTGGGTTATGGTTAATGTCATGGACAACGCTAGATGAAAGAAAACGTGAAGTTTGATTGCTAGTTCCGCTATGTACGAAACATTCACACAAATATAGTACTGATATCATCACGTGATCATGATCTGGATTATACTCCTGTATATATAATAGTAAGTAATATACTACTAAAAAGTCTGGGCTTTAGGTGTAGTGATGCTTAAGATATTAACTTTCATTAGAAATGATCTGTATTCAAGCTTAGCTTTTCTCAATTATTAATCGGATTTAATTGAAGCAAATCTATATGCACAACAAAATGGATCCAACATGTGAAAAACAAAGCGCCGGTAGAAGGTTCTGCTAGCTAGAAGGTTCATTCTAGGTTGCGTTGGGCCATTGTTTTTGCTTTATAACAGTAAGGGGGATGCATTTGGCCTTTTCTTCCCTGTATGTCTATTGTGGTGTTGGCTCATTTTTAACCTTTTTGTACTTAGAATGTATGTCCATTAGATAGTCTACAATGATATAGGCTATTTTATGAGCTAATTCATTGGAGCAGTATCAATTTGGTACTGTAGTTTGTGACATAGGAAGTTGCAACGAACCATTAGTTTCTACTGGAATTACAATTTGATTCCATATTCTGCTGTTATTGACTTATTAATTGCACGGGAATACAGTGGATAAAGATCCATCAAGTTGTTTGTAATTTAGCACATTTGTTGTTTATTTACTGTTCCATCATTTCATATGTTGAGTTGATGATAAACTTTCTACCTTGTAAACTGATTATTAACTTATTATAACTTTCTCGGGTTTATTGAAAAATGGAGATTATATTTGCTGTTCCTGAATAATTATGAAGATTGATTAGCAATCTGCTAGTAAAAATCCTTTTTCTCTACTGAAAATTTTCTCTTTCCCCTTAGTGTCTCTGATCGCAGTACAGTATATCAGTATTTTGTGACCAGACCTTAAGAAAAAGGCTCATGTATTTTAGAGTGGGAATTTGATTAAGAATTGATCTTTATCTCAAAACTGGTGAACTCAAATAGTATTCCCTCTGTTCCCTTTTGTTTTATAAAGCACGTTACCTTTTCAAACTTGTTCATTTACAAAATGCACATGTAGATTTAGTGTTAGTTTCTCACTTATATACCTTCACCCTAGTCCCTCTGTTAAAAATTTAAAAGGGGGTGCACATATTTCAAGATTCAAACCTTCTAAGTTTGGACCGACAATTAGTCTAATTATATATAGGTTTAGCGATACAAAAGTGGTTCCCCATAGATTTGTTTCTCAATATACTTCTATATGGTCATGTTTTTTCAAGTAACAATGTATAGCTTCTTATGTTCATGTTCTATATGAGGTTACATTGTGTCAGGTCCTGCTGTGATGTTGACAAAGCACCAAAAATTCACAAGTCTGGTTGTTTTATAGTTCTTACATCAACCACTCTTCAAGCTTATGAACTCATGACCCTTTTCTCCCTTTCTTTTTCAGGGATTATGTGGAAATGGGCCATTGAACTCTCTCATATTCTGGCTAGCCAAGTAGCCATAGAGGCATGGATGCTATTTATAAAGGACCCAATAATCCAGTATATAATTTCTGGAAAGCTTGTAATTCTTACTCTATCTGGAACTGGGGAATATGGGCTTGTTTGGATTGAAGCCCTACCAAAATATTGATAGTGCCCAAGTTTTGGCACTACCAAATTTTTGGTAGGGTAGAATTGGAAGTATTTATTTGGATTGATGCCAAATTATGCCTACAACAAACAAACACATTGGCAATGCCAAAATTTTGGTTAGGCAACATTTGAATGAGGGTGTTTGGTTTGCTACCCTACCAAAAAATTGGTAGAGCAAATTTTGGTAGGGTAAAACAAACCAATCAAGCCCTATATTCCAGTTCCTCTCACCCACGTGCTAAGAACTAATGATAATTCTCATTGTGAAATTACCATATGTTCTTCCTGGAATGTTGGAACTTAGAGAAGGTTTCACGTCATTGTCATGATGACATTTGACGGCACTGTACCAACTGCCATGCGCCGGTGTATCAGACTATCGGTGGAGGTACCGTGCAGGGTAATGGTGCGGCTTTTGCCGTTGTGGATGGTCGGCATTGCTGAGGCAGTTTGGTAGGATAGAGAAGAGGCAACTGAACTAGTGGGCTCGGATCGTGACATGAACAAGTTAGCTAAGTTTTTCTTTCCATTACACGAATAAAAATACATTGCTGTTAGCTCTCGTTCTTCGTGCGTAGAGTTTCAACGCTCCAAGCTGGGCATTCCATATGATTTCTGAATGTATTCAGAAGTAATTCATCTAGATGGTGCACTCTTTTCTTAATTTATCCAAAAAATACTAAAAAAAATTCTAAAGTGCAGCCGGATAGATCCAATCTATTGTTGAAATAGACAACTCGTGTATGGGATATCTTGAGAGTTGGCCACTTCTCTATGATTAGCAAAAACAGGCAACAGAAGTCAAGTCCATATCAGTACTCGAAACTACAGATTATAGCACGGTTTTTCAAGGCTGATCCCGCCGTCTCTTTACCAGGTTCCTTATACTTAATTATTTCCTTAGTTCTTTGGTATGGAAAAATTGTTTGAAAGGGTAGACAACTTGACATAGGCAGGCATTGAGCTATTTTGATGCAAGAACCCCCCCTAGGGTATCATCACCATAATAGAGTTTAACCACCAAATTCAGGATGGATTGACGTGGTTCCTCTATGTCTTAGGACACTAGAATATATCTTTTTGTCATTTATTCAAACTTAAATAGAAGGTCATGAAAGCACTTGGCTTTGAAAGCAGATCCTCTGAACTGCTGCTAGTGACATAGTTACTAACATGTGGGATCATCGTCATTGGGACTACATATTAGCGACCATGTCCCTTCAATCTAAAGCGGAATCATGGCCTCCCTCAAACAAAAATGTATGGGTGTTTATCTAACTTGGTAACATAGAGCTAATCTATTGCCAACACATAACATTTCGGAAATAGTATTGTTTTATAAAATATATTCATCATACTTAACTTTTGTATATGGTCTATGTTTTGTTTTGTTTATAGAGAAATTCAAAGAAATGCCATCGACAAATATTTAATTCTACGTCTTGTCATTAACGAGTGTAAGTTCTAGAAAATGCCATCATATAAATACCATTGTACAAGCCTATTTGTCTAGGAAATACCATCACTGTTAGGTTCCATATATTAAACTCCGTTAGCCTGATCTATATTTTTAAATACCCAAAATACCCTCGCTTAAGATCAGGTCAGTACCTCTGTAGAGATGTGGTACACACATACAGACCCGCGTCGAGCAGCAGCGACCATAGTTGCAAGTGAGCTCGAGCTCGAGAAGCAGGCATGCCATCAGCCGTCCAAAAAAAAGAAAGAAAGAAGCAGGCAGGCACCAATAGCGACCATAGCTGCAACCTGCCATGGGCCATGGCTATCTAAAGAAAAGGAAGAAAGAAAGAAGCAGGCAGCGTCTTCTTCTCTGTGCTAGTGTCAATGGACGTGGCGCTGGCGGCGCAGCAGATCGCGGACGTGGCGGCGACGGGGGCCGACGAGGCGACGACAACCACAGCCTCGCGCTGCTGCTGCTCATCACGCATCCGGTCTGAGCAGGTGCTCGTCGCGGGGCTCGGCCTCGGCGCGGCCGCTGCGACAAGGTTCACCTTCGCGCCGGAGGTGTACGAGATGGCGAAGGTGGCAGCCGAGGCGGCGCCAACGGCGATGCCGTGGCTGAACCGGGGTAGGTAGGGTGGGGAAGGAGCTCGTCCTTGGCCCACCTCGAGCCGCCTTTCCCTCCGCAGTGGTGTCCCCGTCGAGGTCACCAGAGGCCGCCGTGGACGCCAATTTGGGGATTTTGTGGCTGCGGCGAATTCGCCGGAGAGCATGCATCAAGGAAACCCCGAGTGGGTTTTAGGGAATTTTGACCGTGTTAACCAAAGGGTAAAATGGTCCCTTCCCAACACACGATGGTTGGCTACTCATAGGAAACTGAGGACGATCAGACGATGATATTTCTTAGATAAATGGATTTAGTGTGATAGTATTTTTTAGAAATTATACTTATTAATGGTAAAATGTGGAGTTAGAGACTTATCGATGACATTTTTTAAACCTCTCTTAAGTTTCACTTGTGTACGTTACGGATGAAAAAATTGTCTGTTTGAATGCGCTAACTATACAATATAAGTGTGTTTTTTAGAAGTTTACTGAGCTTAGGGAATGATGTACTTATAGGTTTATGCGTAGCGACGTATGTGTGCATGCTTTTCATTTAAATTTAATCACAAAATTTTTAGAGACAAACAGTTTCTTACGGCTTTGATCTTGCTTGCTCCAAAATTTGCGCACACCTCTTTTGTGAACTTAGCTGATCTGGCGATTATTTTACGCCCAAATCACGCGTCATCTCGTGATAATACTCGCTTCATCTAGCATGTACACGTAGGCCCCATTCGACGGCGACAGGTGGGCAGAGGCGCTAACGAAAATTAGACACGACTCGACAGTCCACAAGTATACTCAGAAAGGGCAAAAAAAGGAAAGCAAATGCGAAAAAACAAAAAGAGAAGACGCGAAAAACAAAAAGAGAAGGGAGAGGCCCTCGTCTCGCTCGCGCCGAGCCGTATCCCCATTTCGCAGCGATCGCGACGACCGAGGCCGCCGGGAGGTCGCGGCGGCAGCGGCAGGGAGGTGCCCGATGGGCGACGAGAAGTCTCCGCTGAGCCCGATGGGCAGCCGCGACCGCGACCGCGACCGGGAGCTGCTTATCCCCGTCTCCGGCGGCGGCTCGGCCCCCGGAGACGGCGACGGGGATGGCGACAGGGGCGCCTCCTCCTCCGCCTCCGCCGCGCTCTCCTCCTCCAGCCGTGAGGTGCCCGTGCCGTCCCAGCCCAGCCCTCTCTCCCTTCCACCTGGATCTTAGCAGTTTAGTTCTGCATATATATTTTGGCTTATCATAGCTTAGCGTACGAATTTGCTGTTCTTTGTGTCTCCTGTCCTGTCCTGATGTAGATTTCGGATTTAACGGTCAGATGTAAGGTGGAAAATATCAATATTGCAGTTTATGTCATATCATTCATTGTTGTGTTTGGGAACTAGGATATCGTGCATTCAGATGTGATGAAACCAGTGCTTTCATATTAGTGATGAACTCACTATTTTGAAGTCTGGTGTTGCTCATTTAAGCTGCTTAGTAAGGAAAGGTGAGAATCAGTTGGTATTAGGCTATTCTCAGTGCAAAGTTTCATTGGGTGGTTTCTAAGAGTGTTATGTCATCTAAGGATATTTGAGTTGATTGATGAAACTACTTCTCTCAATGCAAAATTTCATTTCACGGTTTCATATGCTAGCATATCATTTAAATGTTGCATCTACATGACCAATAGGAGTTAATAAAATATGTGGAGATAAAACACAAACTCTCTCAATGGGAGTTTCATACGGTTTCCAACGTGTTGGAAACGGTAAGCACCAGTTTCATCCTAATGAAACTGATCCTATCTCTCTCCTGTTTAATTATTTGCCATGTCATTATATATGCTGATGTGTCACCCTATTTAATGTGCATGAAACCTCTATGAAATGTGCACTGGGATTAGCTTTACTACTTGGACATAGCAAGATGTAATGTAAATCATTTATTTGGTTACATATTTTGGGATTCCTAAACCTCCTTGATTGCTCACTGAGTCGCTGTGACAGCTATTTAAAAAAAAGTCATTCAGCAAAAAGTTCGAAGTGTAACATTTATGTTCTTATTCTTGCCTTTTGCATCTGATACAGTGATACTTGCCTTGCACAAAAAGTATACTCCACTGATTTGACATCTCTCATGTTGCTGAAGCGTAATAATCTCATGTTAAGTATCTATTTTCTGTGTGCAGGCTTTCCATAAGGTGGTCCGCAGTTGGGCTTCAAAGAAATTCATGACTGGATGGTAGTTCTCTAAGCATGCTGCCTATTTTTTTTTCCTTGTTCCTCTATGCCCTTGATTATTGTCTACCAGTGTACTAGTATAATTCTTTCTTGCTAGCTGAATGTTCTATTTTTGCTAGGGTGCTTGTGATGGTATTATTATATATGACATGAGTGTTGTATGTATTATGGCATATGTACATATGAGTGTTGTATGTATTATGGCATATGTACATACTTTCGTTCTCTTTACATAATTGGAAATAATTCAGGCAGGTGCTGTGGTAAGATCATTAGACTCATTGCTGATTAGTATGACAGTGGGTACCTATTTCTTGGAATCTGGGATTTGGCCTTTTCATTTTTTAAAAAAAGGAAATCAGCTTGGAGAATTGGGAAGTAATAAGAGGGTCATGTTTGGTGTAATTTCTTTATGAGCTATCATGTAACAAGTGAAATATAGATCCACGTGGCCATGATGAACCACAATTGGGGTTCAACACACCTTATTCTTATTCTATGATTGTTTTGCAATAATATGAATTTATCTTTCCGCATATGAGCTTATACACTAAAATGTTCTTTTGTGGCCATGTTCTTTTCCGGTATGCTTCCAGTGTAATTCTCTTCCCCATAGCAATAACATTCTACATCACATGGTGGTTCATTCATTTTGTTGATGGATTCTTCTCTCCAATCTATGCTCAACTGGGAATCAATATATTTGGTACGTGAACTATCCCAAAATGGCATTCATTCTGATTTTAGATTTGGGGTGGGGGTGGGGTGGACTTGATACTTTTACAGTGCTACACATTGCCTTTACAACTGATAGTATGTCACAAATCTGGGAAACTTGGCGTTTGACTGATTTAGAGAAAATTCATTCTATGCTTGAACTTGATCCTTGAACAATGAATCCCCAGGTCTTGGATTTATCACTTCTGTTACCTTCATATTTGTGGTTGGAATCTTCATGTCATCTTGGGTTGGAGCATCTGTTCTTAGCCTCGGTGAGTGGATTATTAAGCGCATGCCACTTGTCCGTCATATCTACAATGCATCCAAGCAAATAAGTGCTGCAATATCACCAGGTAAACCTACTGTCATAGTAATGGTATGTCTGCAAAGTTGCTTGGGTGCTAAATAAACTCTGGTTTCTACAGATCAGAACAAACAGGCATTCAAGGAAGTGGTCATCATAAGGCATCCTCGTATCGGGGAATATGCATTTGGTTTCATTACATCATCAGTCTCTCTCCAGGTTTAGAACTTTAGATGACTATTAACTATTTTTTTATTGTGATTACACTACACTACAATGTTTATGTCATCTTTACAAGAATGATCATAGTGTTGATATCCATTCTTTTCTTATGTTAACATGGACTAAATGTCTGGTTTCAATATCTAATCTCATCTCATCATCATGTTGTAACAGAGTTATACTGGTCAAGAGGAACTGTACTGTGTGTATGTCCCAACCAACCATCTTTATATTGGTGATATCTTCATGGTAAATTCAAAGGATGTTATAAGGCCAAATCTTTCTGTGCGTGAAGGCATCGGTTAGTCATAAGCCTGTCCTTTCTGTGTTCCATTTCCACTTGATATTCATGGAGGTAGTCAAATTGTTGTGTTGAAAAATGACTTGTTCCTAACACGTGTTATGCAGAGATTGTTGTATCTGGTGGCATGTCGATGCCCCAAATTCTATCAACTCTGGACCCACAGACAATCCTTGGGGACAGAACAGGGGCAAGCAGAAGCTAAGATGTCTCCTTTGTTGCAACCTGACTAAAATTTGCAGACTATTATGACTACAGTGAACTAGATCCTGAGCAACACGATGTATTAGTAGTCTGTCGAGCTCTAGGATCACAAGGATCTGTAAATTAAGTAGAAGTAGGCGACTCATATTCCTTGTTCATCCGTTGGGAGTTTGTATCATGGCTTGCACTTTCTACCACGCTCTATACAAGAAAAATGCTCCGTAGTTGTTATGCTTTTGTACTTCAACTGTTGAGTGCCACTTGCTTTTTAACCATGTTGAAGTGTGTCCTGGTGAATTCTTGAAATATAAAGCCTTCTCGCATTGTCTTGCGTGCAATTTCAACATCGTTATCAGCTCTAATCTGTCGTAAACTTGTTGAATCTGGATGGCATTAAGATTAGAGAGGTGGATATTTGCTACAATAGCTGTGCTTGCCAGGCATCTCCGTTTCAAGGATGACGCTATGTAGGATAGGTAGGCAACAATATATCGTCAAACAAGAACACGAGGTTGAAAACTACAGAGACCATGCTGGCTGCTAAACAACTGTTGCAAAATATCTATTCCAGAAAGATTATTCAGCATTTCACGAACGAAATGACTAGAACAGATCATCCTGTTAAAAGAAAGGCCAAGAATGTAACTAAGCAGGTTCAGAAAACCACACCGCAGAATGCAATGCACCAATTTCAAAATGGGGTGAATTTTGCAGCAAACTTTATCTGAAGTCTCTTGCTCTGAATTCTTCAACGTTTTGGCATCATTCACCTCCTTGGAGGGGGAACAAAATTACCCGATGGATTATACTTATTTTCTTCTGATCTTAACCGTTAGAGTCCACTGTAGCTTGCCTTCTGGGCGTGGTATATCCCTTGGCAAACGGAGGGGCAGCTCAAATTCCCCAAGGGATGCCATCGGCGACGGCATGTGAAGATTGTCAGGATGGATATTGATATTGAGTTGCCTTGCAACCTGTTGATAAAGTTGAGATATTACTACAAATTTGAAATTTTGGAATAAGGGGTGTGGCTGAACTGTAGAGGCACCTCGGAAACAATTTCATCCTTTGTCACGGGAGACCGTAGTTCATTCCCAACTGAGATGAACCTCCTCAACACCTATCAAAATATCAGTGATGATCTATCAATGGGCAATATCATAATAGCTGGCTGATGTGAACGACTACAAAGAAATAAAGTTGCTTGATTGAAACATGAAACCAAACAGGCTGCAACAGGATTCCCAATCTTGGAGTAATCATACTGACCAAGAGAGCATTGTCAAGACGCTTTGCTGCCGTTTGATACTCCTTCAGTTTTTTTTCCTGTTGCTGTTCAAAAGTTTTCAGAAGTAAATGAGTAACAATTGAAAGCAGAAGGTACTACGTCACAGAGAGAACACGTGCAAGTTCTACTTTAACCAGAATATGACATTTCCAGATGTAAGGCCCTGTGTGACACAGCTCCAACTCCAAGTTTTTTCAGAGCTGGGTTTTCCAAGCTCCAGAAATTCTTGAGTTGGAGACGCTGGTCAACTCAAAATCTTATCATATTATCAGTGAAAAAATGTGGTTTCAAGGATGAACCAAAAGGTAATTTCTATATTCGGCAAAAGTGTGCACAATACAGAGCCAGGAAAGCTACTGTACTCAAGTTTAATCACTGAAGATAGTATCACGACAGTGTTAAGCAGTACCAAGTATAATGACTACTGACCAAGAGGTAAAATGACTATTAAAGGCCCTGTGGTGTTCAATCTTTCATACACTGAATAGTTCAAATGTGCTTGTAAGATAATTAAGAACATGACTGTAACCGTTCTGCTCAGAAATGAAATATCATGTATAACTTTTACAAAAAGAAAACAAACAGCATGTTCCTATGTTGGCAGACTACTGCAATGAAAATATAAAATCCAACTTCGTAACTAAGTTCTAAAGAAATGCAGTACATGGCCTCAAGATAATCTATAAGTCCAAAGAGGACATATCAAAGGCAACTCAGAAATTGAACAATGTTAAACAGCAACAAACCTTGAAGGAACTGATAAAAAGACATCTGATCAACGATGTACATCATGAAACAACTTACTCTAGCATTGTCATCTTCCTGTCGGACCTTTTTCACCACCTCCTCCTCTTGACGTTGGTAAAGCTGATCAAACAAATAAGAACGCTATTTCAGGCACAAACTTATAGTTTACACTGCATCCAAATAAGTGACAAGTTGACAACAAGTAAACTTGAGTAGCAATAAACTAGTGGGACCACAATGATTTAAACCCTATTTGAGCATAAACAAAATTACCAGCAAGCCAAGAAATACTATGACAAATTGTGCACGAAGAAGTAGAATTCACCATCCATAGTAAAAACCACAGAACCTATATCCTATGGTGCAATTCATATATTCCATTGAGATTTGGGTTATAAGAACAATGCAAACATTCATTAAATATCAAATGACCAAGCTATAGTAAACATGTTTGTGACTAGCTAAAATATAGCTATTACATGATTGTAGTATATTGAAGAACTAAAGGTGAAAAAGTCAAACCTTGCGCTGCTCACGGATGAGTAAAGCGAATTTGTCGATGTTTGGGACAGCGAGCATCTTGGGCATAAGGTGGTTGCGGAAGTGTCCTGGGGCCACCTTCACCACCTCCCCTGCTTTCCCCAGCTTATCGATCGTCTGGAGCACACAAAGAACGAACTATTGAGTGCGAAAACAGCATAATTTTAACTCCCCATAACATGTGCAATTATCATATGACAAAGGCAACGCCATAGGATCATTTTGCCCCATGAAGTGTCCACAAATGAATGTTCATGCTCAATTAAACAAAAACTACTAGCTCAAGATGCACGGAATAATCTGAAATTTCTACTCTAATTATCCCTAACACGACACCAAACTCACTGGGACCAATAACATTTCGCTCCAATCGTTCCCTAACAAACGTCGAATCAATAATCGGCCCACAAAATCCCACTCAAATCGTCGCAAAGCTAGACGCATTTTCCCACCTTCCACTAACCGCGCATGCATCAAGGAGGCGGCCGGATGTGAAGTGGGGCGGATCGAAAGGGACGAGCTGGCGAACAGGCTGTTACCGTGGTGAGGATGACCTCTAGCTTGCGGTAGCGGAGGCCATGGCCGGAGAAGAGCACGGGGTTGGCGCCAGCCGCAGCGAGGCAGTGGCGGCGGATGAGGGCGGCGCGGGCGGACGCCATGGCGACGACGGCGAAGCGGCTGGGCGTAGTCTCCGTGTTCCTAGCTCAGGAGGGCTTATTACTTGGGCCCGTAAGTTTTAGGCCTTGCGGGCCGATCATGATAGCTTCGGCCCACGGCAGCTATGGCACTACAATCGGACGGCCGTGATTCAATCATCCAACGGCTCCCGAGGACTACACGAGCCGAGCGCCACCACCGTCAAACCCTAATTCCCCAAATGCCTCTATATAAACACGAGCAAGAGAGGTCATCTCTATCTTCCACGCCGCCAACATCCTCTCGCATCTGATGCCTCCTTCTCTGTTGATCTCGGCATATCTGTGATTTCAGATCTTGAGTTATTTTTGTTTGGTGATTTGATGATTTTGGTTTTCATGTCTTAGGATTATGCCTTTTTCGCTGCTTCATGTGGGTTTTTTTGGTTCGAGTGGGGATTTGATTTATTTTTTGGGGGCCGAGGACGGTGAAGATTGTATCTATTGGTCTCGTTCGTCGTAACTGGCAATTGTTTTTGCCTTGACGACCATCCTGATATATCACCACCCATATTCCGAGTCCTCCGCAACCAATAATTCGTCGTTTCCCCTCGAGATCTTTCTTTTCTCTTCCGTTTGGTCGATTTTTATTGGGTTCAACGTGTGGTTGAAGTGGCCGATGATTAGATCAAAATATAGACAAGCATATGTCTGAATTTTTCATGTGGAAAATCCTAATCTTCTCTATGAGGTCAAATATATGTCTTTTGATACATTTTGTTGTGTTTTACAATTTTCTAATTGTTCTTGAGGCCTATGATGAACAATGTGGAAACCTTTCTCTCTGAAATATGTGAGGACATTTCCTACTACTGCCTTCCTTCTGAGGTCTATTTTTTTTGTATTTTTCTTACGATCAATCGGGGGTTGCAATGCCGAGTGATGAGCAACAAGTGCATAGTTCAGATGATCTAACCCCTAAGTGGTTATGATTACATCGAATAAATAGTCTTTCGCTCCTAACTGACGGCCTTCAATCCATCTATTTTGTTTTAGTTGGTGATAACTTTTCTGAATTGCCACTTGCGATTGTTTTTTTTTATTTCTACCATTGCAGGTTTCGAAGACGCCTCCTTTTGACTTCATGTCAACAAAACGAATCGAGATGTGGAGATGCAGAACACAAGTTTCCTGAATAACATTTAATCAGTAATACTCGGTTATTGAGTTCAATTTATTGTTTGTGAATTGCGTAAAAATCTTTTTGAAATTGTGTAATTATCTGTCTTAAGACATCTGCCTAAAAGATGAAAAAAAGATCAATTCATCAGCATTCGCCATACTGAAGCTGTCCTTATTATGCGATTAAATTTCACCGTAATTTAATCTATTAATATGGTTAAATGTGATAGTAGTTTATACTTTCGAACTGTCGTCTTAATTAACCGATTTTAATCTTATATTTTCGGTTGCATCTTAGGACGGTCCTAACCATTCACCTCCACCAGAAAAAGTTTCTATAGTATTAATTATACTACTGTCACATATTAATTATACTACTGTCACATAGAATTTTTATTTTATGTGACACTATTAAATGAGAGAATAAAGAGGAATAAATTAGATCTCATGCAAGACCTATTAGGAGAGGATAGTGTCTATATAACAGTGAGGAGAGGACTGTCTATGTGAAAGAAAAGAGTGTCATGAATAGAAATGTTCATATGATATGAGGAGAGGACTGTCTATGTGAAAGAAAATTGGTGGGTTAAAGAGTGTCATGAATAGAAATGTTCATATGATATGGTATAGCATGGTGTCTTATTAAGTTTCTAGATTGGGATTGTCCTTAGACAATAGATTCAAGACCCTATTTACTTGATGTGTCTCAAAATATAATAATTTTTAGTATTCAAAATTTGTTTAAAAAATAGCACATACTTAACTCTTTTTAACCTATCACGATTTTTACTCTTTAATTTTACCCTCTCTTAATAAGTGTCCTGTTCAACTTATATTTTTACTACTATGGAGGCCGGCCTTGACAAGGTGATAGACTCTTCATTTTTTTAGCGACACGGCCCAATTCAGCGCCACTTCGCGGATTTGGCGGGAGCCTTGGAAGATGGGCAGATCCGCCGCTGCTTCCTTCCACCCTTTTCCCCTCGTCATCTCCCGATTCGAAACTAATCGCTGTGGAGAATGGCTTGGCGTTCCGTACTCCCGATTCGATTCTCCAGGCTCGCTTGGCTGGAAATTTTGGGCTCCCGGCCTACGGTTCTAGTGCGATTTCCTTTGTCCTAGCGCTGCGTTGAGGTGGGAATGTGATATGGGAGATTTGCTTGTGTGTTTTCTGGGCGGTTTGTAATTCCATTTTGTCCTATCTGAGATTTCTATAATTCGATGCCAATGACTCTGCCTTCAAGCAGTGCATGAATTTAACTCGAGTTACTGCATTTTTCCTTTTTGAGACAGTGGCAAGGTGCTGTAGCAAAACCAGGATGTAAGCATGAGAGGGCCAACTTGACTAAAATAGAGTAAAAAAATATACGCAATTCGAGACTTCTCATAGGTATCAACCTAAAAAAACACATGACAATACAAAAGAGATAGGCAGGTGGTTTTCATTTAGCTTTATGAGTACTGAGCATACAAATCATAAGTGATGGTGAGATCATCCGAGCTAAAAATCTTGATAAGTAGACAAACATCAGACACAAAAACTAGATCTTGGCAAAATGAACAATAAACTATCTCTCTCAAAAAATATAGCTACTTTTATATTTAAATTTTGTTCTAAATATAACTAATTATGATATATAAAAAAAATTCTAACCTATTATTTTTTATGCTATTCTTAGTGGTCTCATCATTCCATCAAATCTCAAGACCTAAGCCGTACTATTCTTAATTCTCAGCATCCCATCATTTATTAATGAGAATATTTTAGATTTTTTATGCTAATCCTTAATTCCCCCGAAACAATTTAGGATTGAAGGATAATCTATCTTGCAATTGTTAACTAATAATTTAGAAATTTAAAATTGAATTTGAGAAATAAATTATACTAAAGATTGAGTTTCAGTTCATGACAGAATTTTAGCAACCTAATGATGTAAACAATGTACATGATTATTAGATACTTAGGTACTAATAAAATGTACTACCATTCAAAAAAGAAATTATATTTTCATTGGCTGGGGGGTGTACGTGTTGTGCTGCTATTGGGAGAGGCAAAGGCCCCCTCCAGTCTCTAGAGTCCAGACCTCCTGGCTTCGCCCCTCGCAAGGGGTGGATGTGTGATTTTAATCCCAAGAAAAAAAAAAGAAAAGAAATAAAAGGAAATTTTGTGAGTGGCCTTACTTGTCAGTCTAGGTAGGATTGGTGATGATGTCGTGTCCATGTGGCATTGTCACGTTTGATTTTGGACCGAGATGATATATTTCGTAAAGTGAGAGGGTCTAAATATGCAATTTGCAAGTTTATGTACCTAAATAACATCTGTATACAAGTTTAAAGACCGTCAGTGCACTTTACTCTTCTTTTTAATTATTCGGCACCAAATTCCTCCTTAGTTGTCTATCAGTTTTTTTCATTTCCAATTCCTAGTTTGATAAAACAATATACTGTGTGCATTGTGTTTGTTAGGATACCGATGGCCCACGAAGGGCCATCCGCAAATCCAACTATTGGGCCCCTCACTAAGCCTACCCAAGTCCTAAGAAATTGCTATAAATAGAAGAGAGGAGGAGAGGCATTGTACATTAGAGAGAATGAATGTATGAGAAATTATTGTCCCTCCTAAATACTATGTCTCCCTTTTTTTATGGTATATAACATCTTTAGACTACTTATGTAGCAGGGGTTGTATAATAGTGGTTTCATTATGCTTCTATTCACTATAGAAGGTTACTGGGCCAAGACCAAACCAAAGGCCCACCTTGAGCGATAGTTGATAGCCCTTTATCCTCTTTGCCATATGGTAATATTCTAAACACATTTTTTTTAATAACATACACACACTAGCATAGTGTCCGTGCATTGCAAAGAAAAAGACAAGTTGAGAAAAGAGAGAAAGTGTTTTTCATTGGCAAATTGTTGAGTGCGGCGGCAGCTGGGAAGGAGAGAACCAAGGAGGGAATGGTCATTTGATACTACGGTAGAGGGAGGCGATCGATGGCATGCCAAACCCTATCCAGAGAGAGCAAGAGGAAAAAAGAGGACTGCGATAATAGAGAGGAGAGCAATGTAATCTATCAATACACAATTATACAAGCTAAGCAATAACTCCAAATAAACACAAGACTCATAAGAGGAAAAGGAGAGCCAGCAGGAAGATTTTGGAATTTTTGAAGTTGCGGTGGCAAGTGAACTAATTAAGATTTTGCTTGCATTGATGTCTCGCAAGCAATCATCTAAACTGTTTTCACCAGGGAATTGTTGCTGTTATTATTATAGAAATTAATTAGAAATGAGACCATGCTAATGTAGCCAGTTGGCACGTAGTGCTTATGGTTTTGTGAAACGGAAAAGAGGCAGAAACAGATTGAACCGTGTTATTCGAACGGAGTCACACGCAGACGAAGCCTCATGTGGGAACCAAATAGGAAGCGATAGGACATAATAGGACATAAGATGCATTTTTTTATGTAGGTAAGATAACATAAGACGTTCCCATTAATTATGTTGGGAACTATTTGATGAGTCCTATGCAAAGTCACATGCGTTTATCCGTTACAACCTAAAGGTATTTTGCTCTTAATTAAAAATGCTAATTCATCCCTATTTATGTATTTCTAATCGCAATCGTGCAAATAGGCATGCATGCATGCTACCCTAATTTTATGTCTTCCCAATTTTATGGACATCACATTTCCTTGCATTACTTAGATTTATTGTTCAGAATTGACACATGGATAAGCAATAAATTAAAGTAATTAAGTGACGCACCGGTGAAATTCCAAAGTTAAGCATGAGCGCTCGACGATCTAGAAGCACCATCATCATACATGTCCACGACCGTTGGCTTGTTGCAGACGGAGCGACGTCGTCAAGCATCGGAGCGGTGAGCTTGCATGCGGGCGCCGATGATGGTCAGGGTGGTTAGCATCGTGAACACTAGCCATCCAATGGCAGATATATACTTTTTGCAATCTCACAAGAGTTCAATCCAATTGTAGTGGTGTGACGCAAGAGAGGAAGAGTCTTGACCCGATCTAATGTAACTGTGGACCGCCAAAGCATAAGCTGCTGTAGAAACATGGCCTGAAAATCAGAGTTTATCGGATCGTTCAATTAATCTTAGGTGTACGTGTGACAACAAACCAAACTTCTAAGGATAGAGACACTCTGTATTTTTTAAATAGTAGAGATAGAGATATGTACATAATACGGCAGAGTTAAAACTCAAAAGGACACCATTGTCCACGCATTACACATATAAAATTTGATCGCTTCATTTGGCGAACAAACCTGCCTGAACCCAAGTTAATTACACCACAATTTAACCAGTACCGATAGCACGTACTCCGTACGTGTGCATGTGGACATGCACAACAATTTCATCTTGGGTTCGATCGAGGCGTAATCAAATTTTAATAGCGGTCTCGTGCGGTTGACGATGCCTTGCACACCGTTGCACGCACGCAGACGGAAGAGCAGTAGACAGTAGTTGAGGTGGTTGATCGGTTGATGGCTCTTGTCTTCTCTCTTGGTTTCGAGTCTTTGAGCTTGCACGCTTGCCCACCCCACCACCCCCTCACCTTCCCGCTCACACCGCCTTCACCTTCCAGTCACAGCTAACCGCAGCTGCACCTGTACACGTCTATATATTTATCGCACGCCGCCGCCGTGCACCTGTCCGCTGATCCATCTCGCCGGCGGCGCACGTGCTAACGATGGACAGCCTGCGTGAGAGGAGCCTGCTGCAGCCTGCCGGCGAGCACGGGCTGCTGCCGCTCCCTCAGCTGCCCGCCGCTTACCTCACGTCGCCGTCGCCGCCGCCGCCGCCTCTGGATGTTGCTCATCTAGGCTCCATGGCGCTTAGCCCAGCGGGGGACTGGGCGGCGTCGCTGCTCCTCTCGGGGGGATCGGCAGCTGCGGGCTTAGGCGGGGATCCTGCAGGGAGTGGCGGCGGCGGGATGGCGGCGGCGGCGGCAGCGGCGGAGAGCAGCTGCGGTGGGAGCAGCACCGTCACGACTGCAGGAGGGAGCAGTAGTGTTACGGAGGCGACGACGACGACGAAGCTGCTGCAGGGCAGCGCGCGGCGTGGAAGGGGCAACGGTAAGAAGGCGGGCGGTGGCGGCCGGACGCCGAGGTTCGCGTTCCACACGAGGAGCGAGAACGACGTCCTCGACGACGGCTACCGCTGGAGGAAGTACGGGCAGAAGGCCGTCAAGAACAGCGACTTCCCCAGGTATACAATACGACGTCATTTCTAGCTACCCACTATAATTGTAGCAGGCTACTCGTGCATTATGCATGTTTGCATGCACTCGCCGTACAGATGCATCATGAAGCCCATATTATCATCATCATGCATATCATATTCGTGGAAAATGCATTAAGAACGCTGCCTTTATATATATATACGGAATTACATATGATAAAACTAACAAAGTTAGTGAAGAAATGAAATGAAATAACAGATTCAAGAAAATCCTGGTCCATGCTATGTTTCAATAAAATGGAAATATGGACTCAACTCTAGCCTACAAAAGATGAGGAGGGAGAAGGATGAACTCACTATTGATATAATGACTAGCAGGGAGTACACCAGATTAGGTTATTGAGGTTCGGGTGGATGGGCCGGTTGGGATAAGGGGATGGTTTTACAAGGAAAACCTTGACCAGCAACATTGACACACCGTCTTATGTCCTGTTCTTACCAGCTTATTTAAGCAGCATAAATAAGCCGCACGCAAAACAAAACATCATTAGCACGTAATTAATTAAGTATTTACTATTAAAAACTTGAAAAATGGATCTATTTACTTTTTTAAGCTACTTTCATATAGAAAATTTTTACAAAAAACACACCGTTTATTGTTTTGAGAAGCATGCGCGCGGAGTACGAGAATTTAAGCCACTGCCAAAACGTGGTGCCGAACACCATGTTAGTTGTGTAAGAGAGTGAGAACAATGAACGGTGTCAATGGTGAGCTTAAGTGTGTCAATCGGTTAGAAGGATTCAAAAGTATGAGCCGCCAAAAATGAGAGAGCCGAGGCGGGACATGGATGTCTTAATTGTATAAGAGGCAGAGGGGCAATAATAATAGAGAGGGAAGTGGCAAGGCTAGAGAGGATAACGGACGAACCTTAAAAATTTTGGCAAAATAGTGCACCTAATAGGTAGGCAGTGATGGTGGTAGCTAGAGAAAGGGCAAGAGAGGAGAGAGAAGGGTTGGAGGGGTTAGGGACATAATTAGGTCTATAAAAGGGTTGCATAAACCCATGAGGAATCTAAAAATACAAAAGTATTGAATATTTAGGGAAAATATGGTAGGTGACAATTATTTGCCAAAACTGCTAAATGACATTTGAATGATTTTTAGGGATAAGAACATGTGATTTTGACCTTTAGATATTTCGCTTGAAGATTGATGTTGTGGGAGGGGGTTAGAACTAGAAGGGGAAAGAGAGAATAACTCCTAGGATACAGTATATGGAGGAAACGAGAGGGCGTCGGTGTTGTTTCAAGCCTAGAGAGAACAACCGATGGGGCTGACGACACGAAAAAAATTGGTTAGGAGGTGAGTTCAAGGTGGATGTGGTGGCAGGTTAGTCGGCAATGGTTGGAGGGGGGGGGGGGGGGGGTTAAGTATGTGGAGATTTAGAAATAGTTCGTGTGGAAAAACAAATATTTGAGTGAGGAAGAGCATTATTGTTACATATAGAAATCCAACTATTTATTTAGCTAATCAAATTAGCACCGGCTAGTATATATACTCTATATAGGAAATGGATTCTAATCACTCAAGTGATGTTCTCTTATTGCTTGCATGTTATCCAAATAGTTATAAATTTTTTAAAAAAATGGTAAGATGAATTAATATGTGATATATCACTACGCAAACATACAATTTTAAATTCGACCTTGGCAAGTTGTAATAAAAAGAACAATTTAAAATCTGAGTAGTATGCATATATTCATAATCATATTTATCTTTTTTATAACTTTTTGAAGTTAAATTTGTGCTTGTATGTTGCATGATTATAAAGTGATATATTCATAATCTATCTTATTAAATTTCTTCGTAACTATTTAGATGATATGCAAGTGATGTACATATATCTGTAACGTTGTCAGTAGCAGCTTGCATGGATTTATCGTACAATGACTAGCAACACGTATCATATATATCGTTAGCACTTTAGCACATATCGGTGTAATATTGGCTCATCGTTACTAGCCTACATACAGGGCTTTCTTTGAAAAGCACTAATGAATGAAATAGTTCAATTTATAAGACAATTATTCAAAATTCCCCTGCTTCCAAAGGACCCAATATAGAGATATGTCAAAACATGCAGCTAGCTAGCTATAGTGCATACATGATGCAAATTTGCAGTGCCAAATATGAAACTTTTGATTAATAAACTTTGTTTAATTTTCTCATATGGATGTCAACTTGATGATACGACAATCAGAAGCTACTACCGGTGCACGCACCACACGTGCAACGTGAAGAAACAGGTGCAGCGTCTGGCCAAGGACAGGGGCATCGTGGTGACCACGTACGAGGGCGTTCACAACCACCCGTGCGAGAAGCTCATGGAAGCACTCAGCCCCATTCTCAGGCAGCTCCAGCTCCTCTCTCAGCTGTAATAAATTAATTCATCAACGTAATACACTTCTAATCAAGCTCTAATCCTGCACAAAACTGCATATAACTTGACAAGTTAAGTCTACACAGCCAAATTAATTATACACGGATGGGAAGAGAAGGCAAAAAAAAGGTTGTCCTACCTCCCATCATATGTAGTGATATATACTGCTTATTACATACGAATATATACACAGACGATCAAGTGGTAGTGTTAATAGATTCACATGCAAGGACTTAGATATTGACACGTATATGTCCATTAAGCTTACAAAAATGTACCATATATATGTGCTACTACTAGTACTCTTGTAATTTTTCCATGCAAAATACTCTCTTCGGTTTTCAATTAATGATACCGTTAATTTTATTTAACTATTCGTCTTATTTAAAAAATTGGTATAAATATAAAAAATATGAGTTATACTTAAAATTTCTTTAATAACAAACTAAGTCACAACAAAATAGATCATATTTATTTAAATTTTTTAAATAAAATAAATAGTTAAATGTTATGTCAAAAATTAACGACGTTATTTATATTAAAAACCGAAAGGAATATATATATATGTATCATTCTTGTTTCGATCATGGTTGCTGCTTATTATTTTCTATAAATCCCGGTAAGTTTACAATGTTATGCGATGATTTCTTTGAGATAAAACTAAAAAAGGAATCTGACTTTTTTTTGGAAGAAATAGAAAAATGAGCCGACTTGTGCAGTGATTACCGACGATGATTTTTTTTTTCCATCGTGATCATCCTCGTGGGCCCACGAGGCTATAGGTGGCCAAACGGGCGGACCGGGCCAGCACGGTCCGACATGACCCGCTACGGCATGGTTCGGCACGGCTCGCTACAGCACAGCCCATGTAGGCACGGTTCCTATAGTGGGCCGTGCCGTGGTGGCCCGCGTGCCTCCCCTCTGGCCCAGGCACGGCACGCCAAGGTCGTGGGCCGTGCCGTGCCGGCACGGCCCGTCGGCGTTCCACCGTGTCCGGGCTGGCCCGGTACCGCCGACGCCTGCCGCAGTGCCGCGGCCTCCGCTGCCGCCTCCCCGCCTGCGTGGCGGCCTCCGCCACCGCCCTCCGTCGCCCCCTCCCGGCCTGCGCCTCCCCGGCCTCCCCTGCCGCCTTCCCGCCTGCACACCGCCCCCTCCGCCACCGCCTCCCGCGCGCGCCTCCTGCGGCCGCCTCCTCCCTTCCGCCGAGGAGTGGAGTGCCCCTGCAGCTAGCTGACTGAGATGAGAAAAAAGGAAAAAAAATAGAGGAGGAAAAAATGTAAAAATATTATTTGAGATGAGTAAAAAAAATATGAGGGTATTTTTTGATAATATTAGAGGAGGAAGTTTTTATTTTTTTAACAAGCAAAATAGAAGTACATATATAGTTATGTAATTTAATTTCTATATAGATATAGGGAAAAATTGCGCAATAACCTTTATTGATTTTCATATTACATAGCTGTCTCATTAAAAACTCTGTCATGTAAAAAACTCAATATTGAGAAAACCATGACAAAGAAAAAAGAGTACAGCTAAAGGTCAACACTCAAAAATAAAAAATATTACTCTAGTTCCTCATTTTGTAGGTAAAAATTTTCGAACTGCTCAGCCAAATCTTGGTTCTCCGTGGTGTGTTGGGCATGTTCCTTAGCTAGCTCCTAGTCTTTAACCGCAAGTAGCATTTCTACCACCTCACTACGAAGATTTCTTCTTCTCTCCTCAATAATTCTTCCGCAAAGACTGAAAGCTGATTCGGATGATACCGTAGACACAGGCACCGTGAACACATCCCGTGCTAGTTTTGAGAGTACGGGATATTGGGTCTTGTAATCATTCCACCATTAAAGAACGTTCAGATCTTTCTGGTTGATGGAGTCGTTGTCCAATTAGGTGGACAGCTCAAGGAATTTAAGCGAAGCGTGTGTAGAACTTGCTGTGACTGAACTTCCACCACTGGTGCTCGAAGAAGAAGAGGAACCACCCCAAATTCGGCCCCACTGTAATTTCTTCTTACTTGAGACAGGGACTGGTGGAGCTTTTTGCACGCGAACTCTCTGAAACTTAGTTTCATACTTTCCAAATACTTCATACAATTTTGTCTTAGAATCAGAATAGTAGTTAGTGTAATCGATATTCATTGCATCCCCAATAAGATTCAAAATATTTAGAAACCCCCGTATTTTACCCCTAGGATCAAGAATAAATGCAAAAGCATACAAGTATGAAATGTCCCTCTAATATTTAAGATATTTTTGTTTCATGTGAAATACTGCAAGTCCTAGTAGTTGGTCATCTTTATATTCTTTTAATAAAGTGACAACCTCAAAAATTTTATGCAAAATTAAATTAGCAGTTGGATAGTAAACACCATACAAAGTAACAGTTACATCATAAAATATTTCAAGAAAATAATAAAATATTTCTACAACATGTCAAGACTGTTCTGTCAATAGCGGTTGCACGTCACTGGTAACAACATTCTTGGACTGCAAAAAAACTGTTAGTATATCCTTGTAAAGCAAGACGTGTCTCAACATCAAATAAGTCGAGTTCCACCGATGGTCCGCATCCGTTTGGAACTTACGTGGACGCTTGTCCGAAGCGATGCAAAATCGCTTGAAGGTTGCAAGTCGAGGATTAGAACCATTGAGCCATGTTATGACTTCACGGATGGAATCGAGATATACACTTACCCTCTTAAAACCGGATTTAACTATAAGATTAATAACATGGCAAGCACAACGTTGATGTGAAAGAAATGATTGAGCATAAACATATAATAAAGGCTGCAAAATTTTCATTGCTCTTGAATTTGCAGCTGCATTATATAGAGTTACTGCAAATATTTTATTTGTGATGCTAAAATTCTCACAAACTCTAGAAATTCGTTCAGCAATATTTTATACAGTATGTAAAACATCAATTAATTTTAAAGCTATTACTCTTTTTTGTAGTTCCCATTCATCATCAACATAATGAGCAACTACACTAATATAATCCTCCTTAGCCTTACCACTCCAAATATCAGATGTGATACTAATAGAAAATATGCATGTAGTAAACAATTGTTTAATATTATCCCGGCCTTGGTTGTAAACATTCACCAAGTCCCGGGTTGTGGTCTGTCTACTAACAGCTTGAAACCTAGGATTATGAGCAGTTTTAATGTAAGTCTCGAATGCAGGAGACTAACCAAAGTTTAGGGGTAAATTCTGTCTAGCAATTAAATGAGTAGGGGAATCTCCTGCTACCTGAGGGTTATACTCCCATGAACATACCGTACCGTCAGGATTCAGTATCAGTTGCTGTTGTCGTAGCTGGTAACCTTGCTTCTTCGAACACGTCTCAGCATGCCGCCTCAAATGCCCTGTTCCACCAGAAGATTTTCCAGAGAGTTTAGTCTTATAGATTTTATATTTCGCGTACGTTACATCCCTTCCATCCGCGCCGGCTTCCTTGATCTCATCAAAATGTTGCCAGGCGGACGAAGTTCTTGATCTCTTCGAACCGGTTGCCATTGATAGGCTCCCGCTGGCAGTTCCGGATCCTTCTGAAGCCGCATGTACTTCCTCCGGATGTTCTTGCGATGTAGGAGCCGACTCGGAGTCGTCTCCTTGCGACATCGACAGATAGCTCGGGTCGAAGTCGCTCAATTGAAACATTGGGTAGTTCGGATCCATCTTGCAATATAAATAGAGAAAATTAGTAAAAAAATAGTATGAACAAAGAAAAAAATTTAGGATTTTTTTGGTACCTTGCAGGAGCACCGGAGGCTGCAGCTATCAGCTATGAGAATGTGGAAAAATTTTAAATTTTAGATAAAAATTTGTCTAAATCAAAAATTTAGAGCGCAAGAGAGCAAAAGAGAGGAGAATAGAGCATAAGAGGAGAGATTGAAAAGTTTGGATGAGCAAAAATGTGACTGATGGTTCCTCTATTTATAGAAAAAAATTTCATAATTTTTCGGATTTTTTTGATATTGTTTTGGATTTTTTAGTCCCCTAACGGCTAGATTCAATCTAGCCGTTATTTCGGACCGTTGGGACACGTGGCAATTTTTTACTGGATCAACGCGACCGAACAGTGCAGCAAACGGTCGTCTGGTAACGGGCAGATGTGCAACGTTCGACCTTCCTGAACACTGTAGCGACACATTGTTGTACAGTGTTTTTCCACTATACTACGCACTATAGCCTTGACTAAACCGACACGAGCGCTCCGGCCGGCCTCGGCCTCCGTCGCCGCCCTCCGCCGCCCCGCCCTCCTCCTACTCGGCCTCCGCCGCCGCCCTCCTCCTGCGCGCCTCTGGCCAGCCTCGGCCTCCGCCGCCGCCCTCCACCGTCACCCTCCGCCGCCACCGCCGCCCTCCTCCTGCGCGCCTCCTACCGGCCTCAGCCTCGGCCGCCGTCCTCCTCCTGCGCGCCTCCCCGGCCTCCTCCGCCGCCTCCCCGCCGTCGCCCTCCACCTGCGCGCCTCCCCGGCCTCCGCCTCGTCCCGCACCACCGGTCCTCCCGGCTGCCGACGCCTGCCACCGTCGCCGCCCTCCGGGCGGGCCGTGCCTCGTGCCGTGCCGCACTGCCGGCCCAGATATGGCACGGCTACTCAGGCCATGCCAGCATGGCCCATGGCCAATCGTGCCGGGCCGGCCCAGACATGGTTACTGTAGCATCATCCCCAAGCCAGTCCGAAAGGACACGGCCATTTGAACATGTCCGCACGAGGCAAGCCAACCAAGCCGGTTACTTGGTGTGTTTTTTTAAAAAAATATCACGACTCGTGAGGCCCAAGCTCTCGTCTAATGAAGCCGAAACAACTCGCCTCTTGGCCCATCCAATGGCTGAGTCCACGCATTCCTCAGCTGATGGGCCTCGAAAGAGGAAAGGCCTAATTAATGCCCATGAACTGCGGCATAACCATCTCGCCGCCGGCCAGCCGCCTCTCTACCTCCCTCAGCGCCGCCCTCTCACCAAACCCAGTAGCGAGCGTTCAGCCACCGGAGATCGGCTGCCACCGCGGCGGGATACCGTCGGCCAGCGAGCAGGTAAACCTCGTTCGCTTCGTTCTATTGCGTATCGGTTGGAAGAGCTTTGGGTGGTGGGGGATTAACTGGTGGTTGGGGGAATTTATGGCCGAGCTAGACCCTAGCAAGAGCGCGGTTGGAGTCCGTCGGAGTTTTCGGTGCGGGTTTGGATCGTAGGAACTTCCTGATGTCGCTACATGTCCAACGGACTACACGGCCGAAAATGTTACTACTGGAGTAGTGCCTTTGATTTGGTGAGATTATACCGGTTGCACTGGCGACAATTTTAACTTATCATTTGAATGATTGA
This sequence comes from Oryza meyeriana var. granulata, assembly GCA_003991445.1. Classification (NCBI taxonomy): domain Eukaryota; kingdom Viridiplantae; phylum Streptophyta; class Magnoliopsida; order Poales; family Poaceae; genus Oryza; species Oryza meyeriana. Next base: position 96,912 of record RYFJ01001244.1, on the reverse strand, counting down.
CAGTGCATTAGATGTGTTTTGGGGCAAATCCTGTTCAGTATGAGAAGCTATGTTGTTTCTTATAGATCTGTGTGATAAACAAGTGCAGTCACACATTATGGTTATGTTTTAAAGAGATCCACTCCTGGTGCCATTGTATGTGATGGTTCCTTGATCATATATTTTGGAGGCATGGATTAGAATTACCACTCGCTTATGTAGCCATGTAGGGTGGGATGATTTTTACTTTATGCTGGTACAGGGTTTTGTGTGAAACCAACAGATATTTTTGGTGCAGAGCCAAGGGAACTAATATTCTGAATATTAGTAAACAATGCTTTAGAATAGAAGATTTCTTGGTTCAACAATTTTTCTTGATTCTGCAAGGTGTTGTATGAAGCAAATTAGGGACATACTCTTCTGGTACTATTCATTTATATGCATACCAAGTTGGGGATAAATGTCGGCCAGATCCGTGTGTGGTCTGAATGCCTATCTGATCAATTCATATCAAGTTCAAATGTTTGCCCTAATTTGATGTTGCAGTAATAGGGAGAGCAGATTGTGCAAGAGTCCAGGAACTCAAAGATGAACAAGGGCAAGATTTTCAAGCTAGCAAAAGGATTCAGGGGAAGGGCAAAAAACTGCATAAGGATTGCTAGGGAGAGGGTGGAAAAGGCATTGCAATATTCATACAGGGATCGGCGCAACAAGAAGAGGGACATGCGATCTCTTTGGATTGAGCGCATCAATGCTGGTACACGACTCCATGGGGTATGTAACTTTGTATCCAGTTACATTTGAGGTCTCATGTCACAGGGAAATCATAGTTTTGCATGCTCATGTTAAAATGATTTCTAACAAACCATCAGGCATCAATGTTGTATCCTTGTGTATAGTCAGAACGATCTACCGAAGTTATAATTCTTGGGTATCAAACTCAGGCACTGCAGGCCCTATGCTATCTTAATATTTTGTTTTAATTGACTACCAGGTGAACTACGGAAATTTCATGCATGGATTGATGAAGGAGAATATCCAACTCAACAGGAAGGTACTTTCAGAACTGTCAATGCACGAGCCATACAGCTTCAAGGCTCTTGTCGATGTCTCTCGCACTGCATTCCCTGGAAATAGGCTTGTTAAGAAGGAGGGACTAGCAAGTATTCTTTAAAAAAAAGGCCCAATAAGTCGGCTTACCTGTTATAATCATGTTTGAATGTAACTGGTATGTTGCCAAGCCTATGGGTTAGAAAACTCAATGGTAGATATTGCATTTGTCATACTATGTAGTTCTGTTTGGTAAGCTGTGGAACAGAAACATGTGTTGTTCTTCTACCTGTTATTGTTGGTTTTTTTTGGAGAATGTACTCTGTTTACCTTTGATAGATATAACAGAGTCGATGATTTATCAATTGTTCTTGTACTTTGTGCATAAGCTTAGGTGGCAACCAGGTGGTTACTTATTTTTTCAAGCACATGGAAAACTGATATGTTCTCTGAGTTCTTCATACTTGCCTTCAGCTGAAGTAATGTAGTCTTAACACCTCAAATTTGGTGAGTGGGTTGCATCATCTATTCATCTCTTTAGAAGAACAGATGCTCCATTTACAACCACTGCATGCATGTTGGTTTATTATTTGCCTGCATAGTCTTCCCTGTTGCAGGTAGCATTTCCTAGTACAGCTACCCTGTTCTGTAAAATTGTTTTCTTCAATCAACTGTCTGTTAAATTGTTATGCCTTTCTCAATCTGACTGTCTCTTGTAGTCTTGTTTATATAGGGGATTTTTTATCCCAACTTTCTGAAGTCCAAGACATCTTACACCCAATGCACAAAACTATAGGCTGGTCTTTGTAAATCTTCGCTTTTTAGATGGAATGCTTGTTCCAGAAGATTTTTCCAAACATCGTAGCAAATATCCCAATTATGTATATTAACACTTTTACCAATTTGTATCAGGTGTCCATGTCATAATCCACGTTGTATTACCGTTATTTTCTGCATCATCCGGGGAACTCATGAGATTAATCTGCTGTTTGGTAGGACGATGACAATCTAAAAAAAAGGACTCAGAGAGATCTCTTCTGGCCAGGCAATAGGCAAACCGTCATTTTCTCTCTGGCGTGTTTGATCCTTTTCTTGGATCATTACTGTACGCGTAGGCCTTTGAGTTAGAGACGAGAAATTCAGGCACTTACAGGCTGTACAGAGCTAGCTCAACAAATCGCATTGAATTGGCAGACGATTTCAGCAGATGGAAAAGAAAAAGGGGCATAGGAGTACTAACAAGTAGCAGAAATAATATATGCTCACTAACAGCCTGACACTGGTGCTATAATGGTGCATTTACATCTTCAGTTCAGACGAATCCACTATACCTGCGTCAGTAGTCAGTACTCAGTACCGAAAGTCCGAAACTGATCGACAGTTACTTGCGAAAATTACCTGTTGAATTTGCTAATAGCACCGGTGCTTATTGCACCATCTAGGTCATCTATAGAAGACGACTGCTTCTCTGCTCTTCTGAAACAAAAATTAAAATATACAGACCAAAATTTCTCAGCATAACTTCTCGTTTGTTTGGTATCTGTAGTTAGCAATCTATTCTACCATGAATGTTAGAACGTGTATGTTAAATACTGCAAGGAAAGTAATGAAGAAATTGTTAAGCAACTCCGAGAAGTGATACCACATGACTATATCCAAAGCCTCCCTGCTGCAAAGTCAGAGGTAGAACATGGATGCGATAGCATTGTCAGCTAGAGCCCTTTCTTTATTATGTTCTCCATTCATTCCTGTGCTTGCTGGATGCCTATTTATATATGTATCATCATATCAGCTGGAATCTATTGATTAAGAGCAAAGCATATGCAAAGAGACGTGAATGAGCTATCGACTAGCCTTCCACTAAGCTCCCTTGGTTAGTTATAATGATGGTGCTTACTGGCTTGTTAAGACAAAGTCATTGACATAGGGGATCCATTGACCAAGCTTCCCAAGTTCACCAGTGTTTTTCATTTTTTTAAGGATTATGTACAAATGTTCATCTCTTGCGTACCAACATGATATTTATTCGATGCACGTATATATTTCTTTTTTATCCATGAGCTGGCTAATCATAGAAAGTTAGTTGAATATCTGATCAGCAAATAGGCAAATCATTAGATGCTAACAACTCATATCCGTAAGCAATATACAAATTTCCTCGTTTCATCCTTGTTTTCGTCGCCTCAGTAACTCTAGAGAAGCACTACGTATCAAGGACCAGAAAAGGTTTCTTCTCGTTTAACCCGATCACCAATTCTTCCGCACAAGCGAACACTCCTTTGGTAGTTGGTACTTGTCATCTAGCAGATGAGAAATTTCGCTGTAGAAGGACGTGAAAACTGTGGACGAAAATTTGTCATTTTTGAACGCGCGAAGCTGAGTCTTCTGTTCAAAGTGTTCAGTGCTCGCGTCACTAGCCGGCCACCAGCAGCGGTCAGCAGCTGCAGTTTCAGGCCAAGCATCCCACTGGAGCTAACTGAAATGATGCTGTTCACCATGATGGAGCTGGAAGGAAGGCAGCCAGGAATGTTTCGACGAGGCAATCAATGAGTCGCCTGCCTGCCCCGACGACCCGGTGATCCGATCCGATGTGATATCACTCACACCGGGTGGGTGGGCAGCCACCGGACGGCGCTTCCCGCAGCGCACATGCTCGCGCTTATGATGGTGTATTGGCGTGCAGCTTCCCAGGTGCGGGGCGGCATTGGCCGCGCGCCACGATCTGAGTAGCCACGTTACGGTGCGCCCACTCCCACGGCCGACAAGCCCGCACCCGTTACGCGCAGCCACGCCCACGCACGGCGCGCCTTGCGGCCGGACGAGAGGCGAACGCGCGGCATGCGGTGCAGGCGCACGGCCGAGCCGTCGGGGAGAAAGGAAAGCGAGGAAAGGGACGCGGGCGCGGCGGTTGGCGCACGCATGCCCACGAGCCCGGCCGCGAGGATTCCGCGGCCAAGGCTGCCAGATCATACGATCACCTGTTGGATTTGCGCCCGTGGCCACAGGCAGGCCCGCGCGCGCGGTGGTTGCGGGTCAATTTCGCTCGCGCCGTGGTTCGGGTTCGAGCCTGTTTCGCTTTTCGCCTCGTCCCGTCGTCACACCACCAAACGCGACGGTTCACCGTTCGCTCGCCATGTGAAACCCTCGTGTGCGCGTTTATTAGCTTCGCGGTTGTAAAAGCGAGTGAGCTAACGGCCGGCTTTAACGTTGTAGCGGAGTGAGTTATATTTTCTCGGGGGCGGCTTGCTCCCGATGTATTGCTGGGTTTGTCTCCTCTTTTCTCCGCGGCGCGGCCCCGGCTTGGACTCGGTTGTCCGCGACACGAGGTTGCCGAGAGAGAAGGGGAGAGAGAATGGGAGGGTGGTGGTGGCTGCAAGCTACAACTACTACTACCGCGTTGCATTAGGTCGCGTTCGCTTGGACTGTTCTGTGAGCTATATCTAATCTTCCTCCCGAATCGTCAAACTGGTTTGGTGGTGGGCTAGCTGCAGCCAGGAGCGGCGCATTGCGTGCGAGGGAGGGGGAGTGATGAGGGCGGGAGGCGGCGGCGGCGGCGGCACTACGCCGGTGCGGCCGCGATGGGGGTCAGGTGTGACGACGCCGCGGTCACTGAGCACGGGCTCGTCGCCGCGCGGCTCGGACCGGAGCTCCGATGACGGGGAGGAGCTGGTCGAGGTGACGCTCGACCTGCAGGAGGACGACACCATTGTGCTGCGGAGCGTCGAGCCGGCGGCGGGGGCTGCGGCCGTGGGGTCGACGGGCGCGTCGCCGTCCTCGGTGGCGCCGCCGAGGCGGGCGGAGCCACCGGGCGGGGTGGCGTCGCGGTCGAGGTCGCCAGCGATGCGGCGGACGTCGTCGCACCGACTGCTGCAGTTCTCGCAGGAGCTCAAGGCCGAGGCCATGGCCCGCGCGCGCCAGTTCTCGCAGGACCTCACCAAGCGCTTCACGCGCACCCAGAGCCGCCAGAATCTCGCTGAGCCCTCCGCCGCCCCGTCGGGCATCGAGTCCGCCCTCGCGGCCCGCGCCGCTCGCCGGCAGCGCGCTCAGCTCGACCGCACTAAGTCCGGGGCGCAGCGGGCGATCCGCGGCCTCCGCTTCATCAGCGGCCCCAACAAGGCCAGCAACGCGTGGATTGAAGTCCAGGCCAACTTCGACCGCCTCGCCCGCGACGGCTACCTCTCCCGCGACGATTTCCCGCAATGCATAGGTCAATCTCTTTCTCAATCGCCCCCATCTCCTTCCCAAAACACTTTCAGTCTCCTTAGTTTCCCTAACCGCATTTGAGATGCAGGGATGACGGAGTCGAAGGAGTTCGCCATGGAGCTGTTCGACACCTTGAGCCGGCGTCGGCAGATGCAGGTAGACAAGATCAACAAGGAGGAACTGCGCGAGATCTGGCAGCAGATCACCGACAACAGCTTCGACTCGCGCCTCCAGATCTTCTTCGATATGTAACTACCGTGCCGTACCAATTTGTGAACTGATTATTAATTTTTTCTGTTAATGTGACTCAACTTCGGTATACGATTTATTCAGGGTGGATAAGAACGCAGATGGCCATATCACGGAGGCTGAGGTGAAAGAGGTAAATATAGTGCATATCTGTGTTTTTTTTTTTCTGTATTACATGTTTTTGCGCTTTTCTCGGATATTTTGGTATTTTTGTTTGGAGTGTTTGGATGATTGTGCTGTCCATTTCCTCGGTTATGTAGGTCTGTACTTGTTTTCTGTTGTCTGCAAGTTTGTGTTCCTGAATTTACGCATAAGATTTATGGAACGCGTAGCTTGGAAAAGCATTCCTGAGTAATGGAGGCCACCTTGGCCGAACTGACCGGAAAGCATCCGCACTGGCTGTCTGCACACACTAGTTTTTTCTATATATTGAAAGGGCTTGTTCTAGAACATGGGAGGGGTATGTTGTAAATTTACTGTGGATGGAGATGGAAGTTCGAAGACTAATAGAGTAGTTGGTGGGGGCATTTCTGTCATGCTGACTAATTATTATAATCGGTTCAAATGATGCGTGGAGAGGGGCAGCTTTTGTACTAGAACTTAATTTATTCTTTTCACTGAGGTCACTGTGTAAAGGACCGAGCCAAGTTGTTTGTTTATCTTTTCTTGCTCGATATGTGAGGATGGTTTGTGATCAATTAATTAATAGTGGGGTTTTCCCTTTTTTTCCGTCCAGATTATTATGTTAAGTGCTTCTGCTAATAAACTGTCAAGGCTCAAGGAGCAAGCAGAAGAATATGCGGCCTTGATCATGGAGGAACTTGATCCCGAACAGCTTGGCTACATTGAGGTAAACTAGCATGTTTTTTCTGCCATCTGTTTCTGATCACTTACAGAAATTGGTACACAATAATTGGTTCCATGATTCCCTCTGACAACCCATAACTATCCACTATCGTTTCCTCTTTTCTTTTTTAAACATTCAGCTACTGATGTAGTACTAGGTTTAGGAGAAACATTTAAACAGGTAAAAACTTTTCTACTTGTAAAAGAGCGAGAGACTGTAAGTGTTGTGCTTTTGACTGTACATATTCCAATATAGACATTCAAACACTTGACCCTGTAGGGCTGCATTGACTTGTTTGCCTAATGCCCTGAAATGCCTGCTTCTCAACGTAGAAAAACTGTTGGCATAAAAGAGAAAAAAATTTGGAAATATACAATTTTTTTTTACGTTTTGCATATATATATGCAAATGGGAGGGTATCGCAGAAATATACATGTGCCGCGTAATGGGGGGGCGCCACCACGTCGGTGCCGCGGGACTGAGGTGGCTTCCCGGACGCGCGTCACAACGGTCGCGCGACGACAACACGGTCCCGCGCAGCCAACGTGCGCCACCGCCCTGGTGGCGCGCAACAGACACGCGCCACCGGCCCCCCCTGCGTGGCACGCGATCCAATCACGCGGTCTCGTGCAGCCAACGTGCGCCACCGCCCTGGTGGCGTGCAACAGACGTGCGCTACCGGCCTCCCTTGCACGGCACGCGGTCCAATGAAGCGTCCCGCGCAGCCACACCGCGCCACCGGAGTGGCGCGCGGTGCCACCGCCCTGGTGGATTTGTGGATTGGGCAACCTTCTCCAAGTTTGGTCCTCAACGTAAGTAACGAAACGCTCTAACCAACTATCTAATCACACTTAATTAATCCACTAACCTCCTCGTAATCATCTTGTTAATGGTTAATTAACCTGTGGTTTGGTCCGGCCAAGAACTGATCGATTGATCGATTCGTCGAATGGTAGATCGATTAATTTGTTCGATACAATTAGCATTGTGATTAGTTGAGATCATGCGTTTTACTGAGTAAATTTTAGAGTTGATCGATCATGCATGCATCGGTCGATTCGTCTGCTGGGAGGGCAGTGGCGCGTGCCCTCGTCGGTCCTGCGCCGCTGTGCTGCGATACCGTGCGATGGCGCGCAACCACCCAACGGCTGCCATTCTCCCCCGTTTGTGTATATATATGCAAAACGTAGAAAAAATGTATTTTCCATAAAAAAAGCCATCCAATTTAAGAACTGTTCATACATTAAGAATCAATGGTTAAAATCTTGAGGAAGATTAATAAGCCAAATGCTTCTGATCTATCTTTGTTTCTACTTTTTGCCCCTTTGTAATCTATTTAACATACCAAAAAGCTGTGGCAACCAGCGATAACCATATGACATAATGCATCTGGAATACAAGTTCCAAATTGTATTTCTCTGGATGCGTTGCTCCTCATGTACTTGCAATAGTTTGAGCTCATTCTGAACCTCTATAAGGCTGTTGTTCCCTTGTAATGGAAGGAACTGAATCAGGAGCAGGGTTTCCCTTACCGTTTGGGGGAGGTTACTGCCTTTCCACGGTAAGGCGGTTACCACAAAAAACCGCATGTATTTCATCTCCAAAAATTTGAATTCAAAAATTTCAAATCTCACCATAAGGTCATGGTTACCGCGGTTAGCTCGCGGTTACCGCACGATAAGCCGCGGTAACCACACGGTAAGACGTGCTAATCGCTGTCTTTGACTTAAATAATGAAAATCACTGGGAAAAAGAAAATCACAACCTCGCATTTGACAATAATAGAAATACTATAATGTAATTTTCATAACTACAAAGATTATAGTGACCATAACATAATGTCCACGAGCATCAAATCTTGATTTTAAAGCAATGCCGCCTTGTTGTCATGCCAAAATATGGACTTAGCTTAGCATTTTTTTCCACAAAATTTCATCACCATATATCATTACAAATTATGTGCTACTTCTACGATTTTTTTGGGATTTTTTCTTATTTTTTTCCGAAATTTGAATTCGGACAAATTTCATCAAATCCTACTGCCGGCAACCCTTACCATACCCCCACGATAAGCACGGTTACCATGGTAACTGCGCAGTTTGATCATCAGGATACCTGCTTTTGATTTTGAGAGTTGGAACTGTGCAGTTTGATCATCAAGCTGATCTTTGTTCAAATGACTTACACTGCATGTCTAACTGTATGATGCTTTTGATAAAAATCATTTTCTGTGACTGAATAAAAAAGTTAATTGTGGAGAACAGAATCCTAGCAAGGACGGTATAGTTTATCATCCACATACCAAAACTTGAAATATTTGAAAATTCGAATCATACCAAGTTAAAAGGCCATTATCTAAAAACTACCAAGTTAGAGGTCATAGCACAGCATCTGGTTTCACATGTATTCATCAATGGATGGCCATTGCATTTATGCATATCATTTTAAAATCAAAGTCTTTCCACCTGAAGTTGCTTCTATGATCGCTTACAATTTTCTGGCATATTGCCCAACTTAAATACAAAAGGTTGTGTCCAATACCATTCTTTGAAGCACCAGTGCCCTGATATACCAGGGTTGCAATTGCTGTTGACTGTTCTCGTAAGGTATCACTGTAACTTGTGTTTTCTAGTATAGAAATATATAATGTCATTAGCACTAAATACTACAGCATGCACTATTTCTTTGAAATTCAGTAGTTGCAATGCATGAGTTCCAGTTCATTTTATTTTACTATGCACTTGTGCGTCTTGTTAGACTTCTGTGGTTTTACGGAGACCATCAGTGCTGCCTGTACAGGAGTAAGGAGGATATTCAAACCGGTGCCCCTCTTTTTAAGGATGAAATAATTGCAAGCATGTTCAATAAGATTTTAACATGTATGGTGCACTCATATGGGAACCATGTGTGCCACCAGATGCAATTAAAATCTTGTGGGGACCTTCTGCATTTTGGTGGGTCATTTGACTTTGGGGCCTTGGATTGATGTGTACCCTTTGCCTGCCTCATATTTTCTGAGTGCGAGAAGTATAATTAATGTTCTCCCATGTTGGCTGTGCCTATGACCTGCATTGCTGAAACAATACCATGACATTTTCATTAATTCCACTAGAATTAGCTAATTATGTGGTGATATTATGGTAGCTTATAAAAAATACTAATGTGTTCTTCTGTGTCGTTGAGAACAAAACAACCGCAAACATTGAAGTGATATGCAAGAAAAACGCCTCACATATTCATCATAATTTAAGAAAACTGCTCATAATTCTGACCTTTTCATTTCAGTTGTAAATAATTTTGGTAACATTCTAAATGTTCGTAAATTCTTTTTGGTTCATGGATCGTCAACAAGTTGCCAGCAAATATCTTTGAAAAATCTCTGTTCTATTAGGCATATTCTTTTTCTTGATCTGCTTACTGCTTACAGAGACAATAGGCTACATTTATGTGATGCCCCTTTTTTCACTTAGAATTATGTGATGCTTAAAAACACTACTTGTTGACATGGCAGCTCTGGCAATTGGAGACATTACTATTGCAAAAGGATACCTATGTGAACTATAGCCAAGCGTTGAGCTACACAAGCCAGGCACTAAGCCAAAACCTTGCTGGTCTAAGGAAAAGGAGTCCAATCCGGAAAATAAGCACCAAAATAAGCTACTATCTGGAGGACAATTGGAAACGCCTGTGGGTACTTGCACTGTGGATTGGGATAATGGCTGGGTTGTTCATTTGGAAATTCATACAATACCGCAACCGCTATGTCTTTCACGTGATGGGCTACTGTGTAACAACTGCAAAGGGGGCTGCTGAGACTCTTAAGCTGAATATGGCTATTATCCTCCTGCCAGTGTGCCGCAACACCATCACTTGGTTGAGGAATACTAGGGCTGCACGGGCATTACCGTTTGATGACAACATCAACTTCCACAAGGTTAGCAACTAGACTATCCTTGTCCTGTTCTTGTCCTTTAAAACATGGAGAAAACTAACACAGAGCAGCTTTAAGATTTATCAGTGGATTTGGTCAGAAAAGATATCACAGCACATTTCCACTATATGTACTTTGTTTTTGTACAGCATATACTTTGGTTAAACACATGGTATCTTGCATGTTTGTGCTTGTGGGGTTTATTTGTCATTTATGTCCAGTACTATGAAGGGGACAGTACAGCTTTGTTGCTCATCTATACTCTTTATCATTAGTGTTACTACCATCACTCCATCAGGACAGAAATAATTTGGGCCATGGTCTACTGTTGGTTCGCTCCTCAGTTACATCATAGTTGATGCATGTTAAGAGATGGGTTATGATTTATGATAACAACAAAACATAGCCAGATAAGGCGTTTTTAATTTTATTTCGGTATATATAATTTTACTGGCTTGGCTTATCCTAGAAGAATTAACCCTACCAAATAGTCATTTTTATTAATTCTCCATAACCTATTGAGCCTACACAAGCTGGTGATTGTTCATCTTTGCAGTTTGAGATTTGCATCAAAGAACATGATTTTCTTGATTGAATCATACCATGCAAGCTCATGCCTGATGGGTGACAGCATGCCTGTATGTGATATTCTTCTGAATCACCGGTTTACACCCCCCAAAAAATACTCCGTTTCTTAATAACTGACATGGGACACTATTCATTTTCGAACTTTGACCACTCGTCTTTTTTGTTGAATATTTGCAAACACTAGAAATGATGGCATGTTATTAAAGTAGGGGTATGCCCTAAATATAAGCATCAAACTTTTGTTCACTTTGGTATAACAATTTAAGAGCAATTGATGATCAAAGTTTAAATGGGAAAGTCAGAATTGTCAGTTATTAAAAAACGGAGTGAGTAACATTGTTGCATGGACTATATTAGGTCTGCACCTAACTAACTTAAAGGAGGCACAAGAGAATATAAAACCATTTGGTTGGTACCATGCAAAGGGCACATAGGCCATGATTGGACCATGTCATTCAACAGATAGTAATAGTTTGGCAATGTCATTTCAAGACAGCTCATGCCAAGTATATCTTCCTATGGGATATAGCAGCCTGTTAAGTAGCATAAATATGAGGTTCAGACCTTCAGTTTAGTCTCATTTTCACTAGAATGCATAAGCTGCATGTAATTTACTGATAAAAAAACATGGCTATAATGTGGTTTTTACTGGCGCTGATAAGGCCTTTGTCAATTGCCATCCTTACAAAAAAACAAATTAAAATATGTATGCTAGCAAGGCCAATTCGGACATTTATGTGACATTTGATAATGACCCAGAGCAAGAATACGGCTAAGGGTTGAATGTTTTGCTTGTTGTAATGGCAGACTATTGCAGCAGCAATTGTGGTTGGTGTTATCCTTCATGGAGGGCTCCACCTTGTGTGTGATTTTCCCCGGCTCATAAATTCATCGGAGGCGGACTATGCTCCACTGAAAAAGTATTTTGGTGAAACTAAGCCAACATATTTGACTCTGGTCAAAGGAGTGGAGGGCATAACTGGGGTAATCATGGTTGTGTGCATGCTTATTGCTTTTACTCTCGCAACCAGGTGGTTCCGCCGTAGCCTGGTGAAGCTTCCCAAGCCATTTGACAAATTAACTGGCTTCAACGCTTTCTGGTACTCTCATCATCTATTCATCATTGTGTACATATCACTTGTAATTCATGGAGAGTACCTATACCTTATCCGCAATTGGTACAAAAGGACGGTGAGATAATTATTTTTCATTTCTCCTTTTCTCTGTACCAGAACAATTTCATAAGCATCTAATATAATTTTTTCCCTACAGGCATGGATGTATCTTGCAGTGCCCGTTGGTTTGTATGTAGGGGAGAGGACACTGAGGTTCTTCAGGTCTGGCAGTTATTCTGTCCGTCTATTGAAGGTGGCACACATGCATCTCAAAATTGTATTGCATAATGATTTTGTGTATGGTCTTCTGACGCACTATTTATTTGCAGGTGGCCATATATCCTGGTAATGTTTTGACACTGCAGATGTCTAAGCCTCCCACATTCCGTTACAAGAGTGGGCAGTATATGTTTGTTCAATGTCCAGCTGTTTCACCCTTTGAATGGTATGTGCTCTTATTTCGTAATATGCTTCGCCTGGAGTTTCTATTAAGATAGCAAATGTCTTGTTTATGAACACGTCACCAGTATAGCTGATTGGATGTTTAATGCTTCTTTCCCCGTTCAGGCATCCCTTCTCAATAACTTCGGCACCTGGAGATGACTATCTCAGCATTCATGTTCGGCAACTTGGTGACTGGACACGAGAGCTCAAGAGGGTGTTCTCAGCAGCTTGTGAGCCACCAGTGGGTGGGAAAAGTGGTCTCCTTAGAGCAGATGAGACTACCAAGAAAGCGTACGTTTATGCTCTATATTTAGCAATAATTATATGATTGTGCAATTGGGGATTTTCATAACATTATTTTGGAATGCAGCTTACCAAAACTGTTGATTGATGGTCCATATGGCTCTCCCGCACAAGACTACAGCAAGTATGATGTTTTACTGCTTGTTGGATTAGGAATTGGTGCAACACCTTTTATCAGCATATTGAAAGATCTTATCAACAGTATCATCAAAATGGAGGAAGAGGAAGTAAGTGATCTTTATCATATTTTCAGTTGCATCTTCCTGATACCTAACTACAATAATAGGTATAATTGGCTGTAGTTATCATTTCTCTGTGATCTATATATACATTTATATATCGCCTGCAAAGACCATGAGAGACGGGACAAACTGATTAAGTTCTTCACCTTTCTTTGCAGGAAGCTTCAGGTGATCTTTACCCACCAATTGGACGCAATAAAGCACATGTTGATCTTGACACCCTTATGAGGATTACCTCAAAACCAAAGAGGGTTTTGAAGACGACAAATGCTTACTTTTATTGGGTAACACGTGAACAAGGCTCTTTTGATTGGTTTAAAGGAGTTATGAATGAGATTGCTGAACTAGATCAAAGAGTAAGTGGGTAACTTATGGGTGAGCTAAGCCATTTTATTTCAAGTAATGTAATGTTTTATTTTGCATCTTTTTCTTACATCCTTCCTTTTTATGCCAGAATATAATTGAGATGCACAACTACCTCACAAGTGTTTACGAGGAAGGGGATGCTCGGTCAGCACTCATTACTATGCTGCAAGCTCTAAACCATGCCAAGAATGGTGTTGATATAGTATCTGGAACTAAAGTAAGTTATGTCTCACAACTTCACCTCATGCTGTAGTCTTGTAATTTGCAACATTGGTATTTGAACTTAACTATTCTATTACTGGTTTTGCAGGTCAGGACACATTTTGCAAGACCAAATTTTAAGAAGGTCCTTTCTAAGATAGCCTCTAAACATCCTTATGCTAAAATAGGTAAGTTATTATATTGTGATATAATTAAAGAAGCTGTTCTTTTATCTGTTTAGCTGTGACATACCCATCAGGATGTGAACTTTCTGTTGGAATATAAAGTGAATTGCCCACCTTTCTCTATCAGCTTAAGCTTTTGGGTTGAACTGGTCGGTGCATGCAGCTCAATACTTTCTCGGTCAACAAAACTGGGACTAGCATGTGCATATAACTGCAACATTTGTAATCCTCTTGACATGTAACAATGCATATACCAAAAATAGGAGGGGAGGTGGTGTACCAAATTTAGTAGACATGATTTGTTGAAGTACTTGAAACTCAAGTCTGCCATTTTAGTATTTTATACGTCAAGCAAAATGAGGGGCTTTCAAGTTTCAAAATCTCATATTCTTCTGATTGATTTTTGTATCAATTCTATCATCTTATCACTGTAAAGAAGGTAATTGTAATTGTTGTGTATAGGAGTATTCTACTGTGGGGCTCCAGTTCTGGCGCAGGAATTAAGCGATCTTTGCCACGATTTTAATGGCAGATGCACATCAAAATTTGAGTTTCACAAGGAGCATTTCTAAAATCAGGTAAATGCCAAATAGGGAAATAATAGAAGATTGTGCTACTTGTATGACACCTTTTCTTTTACACGATGCCTTGCTCACAATGGAATTAAGATAGCAAGGGCGAGAAGCATATAGGTGTTATCACACCGCACCTTCCTGGCTACGGCCAGTTTCCACTGTACACTTCTTGCTTGAGATACTCAGAAGATACAATAAGAGTGCCAAGATAAGAGTTTTGGGGATCATCTGGTACAAAATATAGGACACCAATCGTGGAGAAACAGAGGTTCCAACTTCAAATTGCTTCGGCGAGGTGATTGCTCCCTATAACATGTTGATCTCCTGGATTTGGATCTGGTTTGGACTATAATCTGGGCGGTGTAGGACATAGAATGCTACAATGAGCACAAGGCTAATTAATTGTATATTGCGTGCAGCTGAGTGGTCAGGCTACAAGATTTGCTCTAACTTTGTAATTATATACAGAGATGGAAAACAAACAGATATAGTGTGATTTTTGTAAGTAGTGTAGGTTGGTAGTGATTGGGTCCAGATTGGTGGCTCAGATTACATTCAAGCTTGTTTGTATTTTTTGTTGTGCCGGGAGTGTACAACGTGCATTGTTTTAGGGATGATGTTACACATCCCGATGATGTAATTCTTGTAGCGAAGCCCTTGTTCTTGCTTTAAACTTCTGTCTGTACATGTTTGGCATGTGGACTGTGTGTTGAAAAGATAAGATGCGGTAAATGATGTGTTGTGTGCGAAATTTGCAAGATGAATGCTGTCCGAAATTTGCAAGATGAATGCTGTCCACGAGTCGAAAGGAAGTCGGCTTTACTCGCTGAGGCTGAGCAGCAAGAGTTTTTAATGATAAGTTGTATATGTACCGAAAACACTACGTTGTATCATCTGCTCCTGCTAAATTGCAAGTGCAGCAGTGGTACAGTACTGGAGCCGGTGGCTGTGAGGCACCCGGGCCGTATACGTGCCTCGGCCTCAGCCTCAAGCTCAACTGAAGCTCCGCGTGCCGCACGAGTCGCTTACTGCAATAATTATCAGGCTTAATTGGCAATTAAGAAAGTATTTTTTTGGATTCTATAAGAGTATTTTTTCCCCTAAAAGTCGTAGGCCAAGGTTCAATACGCTCCATACAAATAACCAAAAGAACACTGGGCAGTCGCAGATCCCGCAACAAGAACTTGATAGCATGAAAGAAACGGCGGTGGTTGTACCCGGGCCTTGGCGCCGGCCATCTGGCCCCTATGGTGGAGCTGGCCAATCTCTTCGTGCGGCACGGCCTCGCCGTCACCGTCGTCATTGAGCCGCCGGCCAAGCCGCCCAGCTTCGCCGCCACGGTCTCCCGGTCCATGGCTTCCAACCCGTGCATCACCTTCCACGTGATGCCGACCCATGCCTCGTCTTTCCTACCAGAACGTGTCTGAACTCATCCGTGGCATGAACGCGCCACTGAGCGAGTACCTACGCTCGTCGGTGCCGGCTGCTCATTCGCTCGTCTTCGACATGTTCTGCGCCTGCGCCCTTGACGTCGCCGCCGAGCTCCGAGTACCGGCCTACTCCTTCCAGTGCAGGGCCGCCAGCCACCTCGCCGTCATCTTGCACCTCCCTCAAATGCAGGCCAGGATAAACGCCAGCTTCGGGGAGATCGGCAACAAGCCCCTCTCGTTACCCGGCGTCCCGTCGTTCAAACCCAGTGACCTCCCCAGGGAAGCACTCGACCGCGACGACGAGATGTACAAGTGGGTCCTGCGCGCGTTCGAGCGGCTCCCGGAATCCCGCGGCATCCTCGTCAACACGTTCGAGTGGCTGGAGACGAAGGCGCTGCGCGCGCTCAGGAACGGCGCGTGCTTCGTCGGCCGCCCCACGCCGCCGGTGTGCTGTGTCGGGCCATTGGTCTCGCGAGGCGGAGAGAGGTATTGAACAAGAAGCACGAGTGCCTTTCATGGCTGGACGCGCAGCCGGAGAAGAGCGTCGTGTTCCTCTGTTTCGGGAGCATGGGCTCGTTCCCCAGAAGATATTTTAAAACCTTCGAGAACTTCGGTGAAAAGAATCGATACGGCCCAAGATGATAAGGACAATACAGTGCCACGGACCGATGAACTACCAGTATGTTTTTAATTCCTGGCCCAAAATGACAAGGACCATACACGGAGTCATCCTGGGAGTCATGGACTGATGAACCACTAGATATTTCTGCCTCCTCTTCCCTTCAGAAAGCCTGTAATGTACCTTTCGAAGCTGGATCCCGCTCCTAACTTATGAAAAAGCTAAATTATTGCCCCGCTGCACCAAATTTGTCACAAATCTTAATTAGCCATTTAGAGTAGGTATAAGGTCTCAGATGATGAGATGGGAGAGAGGAGAGGAGAGAAAGGGTCCAGATTATATTGGTGGCTCAGATTACATTCAAGCTTGTTTTTTGTTGTGCCGGGAATGTACAACGTGCATCCTTTTAGATTTTTTTTTTTGAGATAGGGAAGCAGAGTTTCCCCCATTTCCATTAAAGAAATGGCAGCAAAACTACCGGGTTCTTTTTACAAAGCAAGGTAACGGCAGAAAAGGAAAAAAATAAACGACCTAAAGTTTGTTGGGAGGAAGACAATTCCAACCTCACAAAGATCATTGTTCAGAGCAAACTTTCCTAACACCATCCCATAGGAGATCAGAGAGCAAGACAACGTCAGTTAACAATCAGACATTTCAGAAAGAAATTACTTCCAGGTCTTCTTCATTTCCAGCATCACCTCTATCTGTAGTCATTTCAGTCTTCTTGGATCCCATCTCCATACGAATTTAGTATTGTAGACTTCACTTGCAACCTTGTTTAGTAGCAAAACCCCCCACTGCAGCCCTTCTTCCCTTGCCTGTGACTTCTGCAAAATTGCCCAAGAAGAAATCCAATGACAAACATATTTGACAAGTTCAATTGGATGATTCAGATATTTTTTTCCTAAAGCAAGCATTATTCCTTGTCTTCCAAATAACCCAAAGCACAACAGCTATCCCAACCACAATTGTCTTTTTAGTTTCTTTATCAAACTGATTCAACCACGGTCCAAACAAATGAGAGATGCTCTCTATTTTCCCAAAACCAAAAGAACTATGAACCACATTCCAGAGAAAACGTGCCATTGAGCAGTGCAAGAAAAGATGATCAACAGTTTCATCATATGCACAAAAATTACATCTCTTTTCCTTGCCTTTCCAGCCTCTTTTAAGAAGATTGTCTCAGTTAAAATACTATTCCTAGTTAAAAGCCAGATGAAAATCTTAACTTTAGCTGGAATCCTAAATTTCCAGATATGTTTGAAGGGGTAATGAATATTTTGAAGCTGTAAGGCCCTGTAAAAGGATCTAGTTGAGAAATCTCCATTTTTTGTTAAAGGCCATCTTAACTTATCTTTCTCATTGGTCAGAACCATGTTCTGGCATTTTCTTTTCAAATTGTTCCAATTCTTAAATTTGTTACC
Organism: Oryza meyeriana var. granulata; assembly: GCA_003991445.1. NCBI lineage: Eukaryota > Viridiplantae > Streptophyta > Magnoliopsida > Poales > Poaceae > Oryza > Oryza meyeriana. The sequence continues at coordinate 79,161 of RYFJ01001244.1, read as the reverse complement.
AGAGATATCTCTTCTGAATTTAATAATCTTGAAGTTACTATTAAGGACTTTAGCCACAGTCATATTCTTGGTATGAGATATGTTAAATAAATTAGGAAATTGATCAGCTAAAGGTCTCCCACCAATCCAATTGTCTTCCCAAAAAAGTGTTTGTTCCCCATTCCCCACCACGCTGGTGCAAAATTTGAGAAAATCATCTTTAATTTCCATGAGCCCCTCCCAGAAGTGGGAATCTCCAGCTTTGAATTTTTGTTGTTTTAGTGACTTTCTATAGAGATATTTGTTCCTTAGAGCTTCCTGCCATAAACCTTCTTCATTTTCTAATTTCTGGAGCCATTTGCCCAAAAGTGCTTTATTCATATTTTCTAATTCCAAGATTCCCAAACCCCCCATATTCTTTTGGTCTACAGACCTGGGCCTACTGTACCAAATGATATTTCCAGTCCCTAAATCTTCTTGCCACAAAAATCTAGACCCGAAGTAGTCTATCTTTTTTTCCCCCTGAGGTAATCTATAAAAAGACTTCATATATATAGAGATGCTAGTTAAACTGGAATTAATGAGGGTCAATCTGCCCCCTATTGCTAGCAATTTCCCCTGCCAACATCCAAGCCTATGTTCCACTTTATTCTCTACAACTTTCCAGTCTTTGTTGCAAATTCTTTTCCCATCTACAGGTACCCCTAAGTACTTCATTGGTAAAACACCAACCTTACAAGTCAAAATCTGACTGTATATGTGTTCTTTCTCTTTAGCAGCCCTAAAGCATATTAATTCACTTTTATGAAAATTGAATTTCAGCCCAGACATTTGTTCAAAAATGCAGAGTATAAACTTCAGATTTTAACTCCTTCCACATTATCTTGTAACATAAAAATTGTGTCATCAGCATATTGAAGAATTGAAATCCCATCTTCAAAAAAAATCCTTCCCTAGTCCTTTTAACAAGTTATTATGCACAGCTTTGTTGATTAGGATTGTTAAAGCATCAACTGCAAGATCAAAAAGAAATGGTGATAGGGGATCCCCCTGCCTAAGACCTTGATAAGTGCAGAAAAAATGTCCAATTTGATCATTCACCCTGAAACTAACTTTACCTCCCCTCACCACACTCATTATCCAATCACACCATTTGTCAGGAAAACCTTTTGCTTGTAACATTTGATACAAAAAAGGCCACTTAATCTTGTCATATGCTTTTTCAAAGTCAACCTTGAATAAAATGCCTGATTGTTTCCTTTTATGTAATGAATTAAGCACCTCATGTAGGATAACCACCCCCTCCATAATGTATCTGTTTTTGATAAAGGCAGTTTGATTCTTTTCAATGAGGTAGTGAACAAATTTAGACAGTATGTTCATAAGCACTTTGGTAACAATTTTAAAACTAACATTGAGCAAACATATAGGTCTGAATTTCTGAATTTGAGTTGCATCTTTACACTTTGGTACCAAATTGATTACACCATAATTTAACCTTTGGATATCTATGCAGCCCAGATGAAGGTCATCTAATATTTCCTTGAGGTCAAATTTGATTATATCTCAGAATTGTTTGTAAAACTCAATTGCAAACCCATATGGTCCAGGAGCTTTATTATTTTCCATTTCAAAAACAACACTCTTTAACTCTTCCCAAGTGAAAGGTTTAATCAGCTCATCTTTATCAAAATCCTCCATTTGCATGATGTCCCCAGATTCTAGAGTGATAGTAGTATGACTTTGCCCAAAGAATTTTATGTAGAAATCAGTGATGTAATTCATCAAATTGTCCTGTCCTACTATGATTACCCCATCCTGATTCAGGGAATATATTTTATCTTTCCTTCTTCTCCCATTAGCTTTAGCATGATAATATCTGGTATTATTATCACCATCTATAATCTCTTTCTCCTTTTAGATGATGTACGAATGATGTAATTCTGGTAGCGGAGCACTTGTTCTTTAACCTCCTGTCTGCACTTGTTGCTTGTGGATTGTTGTGTTGAAAGGATAAGATGTGAAACTGATGATTATTTTTCCTTTTTGTGAAGTTTGCAAGATGAACGTTGCCCACTAGTTGAAAGCAAACATACCCCTCTTATCGTGAACGATAACTTGTCAATTTTTACTAAGTTTCGTTTGCTTTGAAATAAAGTCATTTTTGGAACGGAGGTAATAGCAAATAAAGTTGAGTTTGGTACAGAAATTATGAAACAAAGGGGGCAGTATATTTCTTCTCCCTCTTCCCTCGACAAAGCCTGTTCCTTTCTGGGCCTCGTATAAGTAGTTAGGTAGTCCGTTCGGACTACTTCACCAAACTGGGATAATTGACCGCTCAACTATTGAGGCATTGACCTATCTTTGCGTGCCATCTTTTGATCCACAAGTTTTCTTCTCCCCTCTCCCTTTAAATCAACACTCAAAGCGCGCTCAAACACCAAGACTCGAAAGACTACTCGGTATCTCATATCGACCTCAAACCAGATAGAAACAATTCAAGCCACGATGAAGAAGGCCATAGTGCTCTTTCAGAATTAAGTTTGACTAAAAATTATCCTAAACATTAGATATTTTTAACTGGAGGGAGTATGATATTAACTAATATAGTGCTATCAATGAATCAATGCAATGCCCATCAAGCCGTGAGCATCGCAAATGAATGAATGACAACATATTGCACCAACCTCATTGATGTGAAAATCATGGTCCAAACAGGGCCCAAATTTTAAATGGCCGCTTAATCATTGAGCCATCTCCTCGACCTACCATCTTTTGTCCTACAAAAGTTCTTTGCACCTCAAACGCCAAAACTCCCACATCGACGGCAAACCAGCGTGCAAATTTAAGCCAAAATGAAGAAGACCATGGTGCTCTACCCTGGCCTCGCCGTCAGCCACTTCCTCCCCATGATGAAGCTCGCCGACGAGCTCGTGGAGCATGGCTACGCCGTCACCGTCGCACTCATCGACCCAACCGTCCACAAGCAAATCGCCTTCACGGCCACCGTCGACCGTGTCGTCTCATCGAAGCCCTCCATATGCTTCCACACGCTACCACTCGTCGAGCTCCCTCCCGCCACCACCACCAACGACGGCGACTTCTTCCTCCTCGGGTACTTGGACCTTGTGAGGCGACACAATGAGCCCCTCCAAGATTTCCTCTCCTCCATGTCTCCCGGAGGCATACACGCCCTCGTCGTGGATATGCTGTCTGTCGAAGCGCTCGACATCGCCCGGAGGCTCAAGGTCCCTGGTTACATCTTCCAACCGGGGAACGCAGGCGCCTATGCCATCTACCTCCAGCTTCCGTTGATCCGTGCAGAGGGTGAGCCAAGCTTCAGGGAGCTAGGAGACACCCCGATTGAGTTGCCTGGGCTCCCTCCCATGCCGGCTTCGCACCTCTTAGCCGAAGCGCTCCACAAGGACAGTGAAATCTACAAGGCCGCGATGAATGTGGCCCGCAGGAGCACTCAATATTCCAATGGCTTCCTGGTGAACACGTTCGAGTCCCTGGAGGCTCGGGTGGTGAATGCGCTCAGGACGCGCCGTCACGGCGGGCCGGCGTTGCCACCGTTCTACTGCATCGGGCCGTTGGTCGAGAAGCCCGGCGAGAGGAGGGAGAGAGCCGAGAGGCACGAGTCCCTCGCATGGCTCGATCGGCAACCGGAACGTAGCGTCGTGTTCCTCTCCTTTGGTAGCACAGGCACGGGCAACCACTCCGAGGAGCAGCTCAAGGAGATCGCCGTCGGCCTGGAGAAGTCCGGCCATGGGTTCCTGTGGGTGGTGCGCGCCCCCATTGTCAGCGACGACCCGGAGAAGCCGTACGATCCCCGCGCCGAGCCGGACCTCGACGCGCTCCTCCCGGCTGGGTTCTTGGAGCGAACCAGCGGCCGTGGTGCCGTCGTCAAGCTGTGGGCGCCGCAGGTGGACGTGCTCCATCACCGAGCGACCGGAGCGTTCGTGACGCACTGCGGGTGGAACTCGGTGCTGGAGGGGGTCACCGCGGGCGTGCCGATGCTGTGTTGGCCGCTGCACTCGGAGCAAAAGATGAACAAGGTTCTCATGGTGGAGGAGATGGGCGTCGCCGTGGAGATGCTCGGATGGCAGCAGGGTCTTGTCACTGCGGAGGAGGTGGAGGCCAAGGTAAGGCTGGTGATGGAGTCCGAGGCAGGCAGCGAGCTCAGGGCGCGGGTCACGGCGCACAAAGAAGCCGCCGCGGTGGCTTGGGCCGACGGCGGCTCGTCGCTCGCGGCGTTTGCGGAGTTCCTGTCGGACGCGGACAGCCGACAGCCTCGTTAGGACATCGTTGGGGAAGACTACGGCTGGTGTTTCATTCCATATATAAAAATATTTTAAATATTTTACTACTTAATAAAAAATATTTCAATAAAATTTTTTCATATATTTTAACATTCAATAAAATATTAAATATTTTAGATGCTTTTCTTGCTTTGTTAAAATGTGAAATACATGCAATTGAAACTTTTCATTCTCACGTATAAAATATTAAATTGTAATAGCGAAACATATATTTTTCTGGCTGGTTGATCCAAGGTGAAAGCGCTTGGCGTCCTCTGACGGTTGTCTTCCTCTGGCTGAGTGGCGTCTGTTTCTCCTTTTAGTTCCTTGAGCTCCTTTTCCAACTCTCGGATCCTTTTATGACGTAGCTCCTGTTTCTGTTGGGTTAGTTGATCCACCTGTCTCTGCAGCCTGTCGATCTTCATCTGCTGCGCATGCAGCTGAATTCTGGTTCTTTCTTTGTAATTGGAGTGGAGGTCATCCAAATAATGTAGCATAGTTCTCATGTGCCCTATCACCATATTGTCTTCATACCAGATATTCTCACAACCATTCTGCAGACCTGACCAACTGTGAAAGGGATGGTAACGGTACACCGTATTCACCAGAGCAGTGTTGAAGTGATGACGGAGCTGGCACAAGGCTTCAAAAGATACTTCTTCCCGAGCAAACAGGAAATGATTGGCTTTGGCGACGAAGACGAGTCGAGGAAGGTCTTCTCGGTTGGAGTCGAGAGTCACCGTGATCTTGCAACAAAAGTCCGTTCCATTGTTGGCAATTGTGTGGTGGTACACTGGCAAAATCTCGTATCTGATCTCAGCAGCCATGCGGTGAAGCTCTGCCGAGAAACCAATATCTCCAAGGTACACACTTTCTCCGTTGGCCATCTAAAACATTGTTGAAATTTTGAAATTAGTAACCTTCTTCTGTTGTCATTTGATTAGGGGTAAGGAAAGAGAAATCAAACATAGAAAAGGGAGAGTAAGAAGATTTTCACAAATAGATTTTTCAGAAAAGTTGTCCTTAAGGTTGGACCGTTTGGCTTATCCTACAGTCAAGTTTGGCTCTGATACCAACTTGTCACGCCCAAAAATTCACCAGAATTTCTAAAGATAATTTGTGCAATAAACTCTCGTCCAGGAATCAGACGAGGTACAGAAACCGACAATTTGATAAACATAACCAAAATGTAATAACGATAAATAGTTACAAATGAGGCACTTAATCCTCACACAGAAAAAAATAACAGTGGAACGGCAACTAGCGTAGCTTTAACACCAAGCCATAGACAGATTAACTGGGGTATAAGTCAAACACCAAACTTCTCCTCCTCGCAAGTCTTCACTTTGATGATTGCAGTAATGCAACACACAAGGAATACAAAATAATGCAATAAGGATTCCAAAGAATAGGCATAGTATGGCTTATTTGCGTAAACAACACTTAAAACCTTTGCATTTAAAAGCATTGAAAACAATATAGTTTAATTAATAATCAATATTAAATCAACCACTGAACTGTACTCCAATGCAGTTTAGGCCCATAACCATATCCCTCCAAACTGGAGCTATCAAATTCCATCAATTATCAGCATTAATGAGTAGTGTGGGACTAATCACAGAAAACATTGCTAGGCCCGCCCATTGACCGTGGGCACGGCTATTCGAATAGTTTTACTCTGGCCAGAGGTGTACAACTTTACCCACAAGACACAATCTCAACATCATGTCAGCCATGCATCGCGATACTCGAAAGTACCCGAATAGAGATTGTGACAAGACCATCCATATAACTCGTAGAATATGAGAGCCTCCCGCTAAGTCTCCAATCTCCGGTAGGGGTGATCAAGTGCCTACCCGCAAGACGGCTTGACGCCCAAACTCATGAACTTATTGATGATTGCCATGTGTGGACTTATACCAGCCACAAACCTGCCCTGGTGTCTCCTATTGAACTCGTCACACTTCAGTTCCCGCCATTACCCATTCTGGCTTGTGGTTAGTACAGATAATGCTTTGTAACAAGTAGTCCATGAACCGGTCCTTAATTAGTTAATTGTCATGAGTACCGCTAGCAACATCACAACCTTGGTGCTCACAACCCACCATCAGTCAAGTTTTAGTTGGCACAATTAATTAACTAGCCACAACCAACTGTCGTGAAAACAATAGCTGTGGAGGCCATGGGCCCTTGGTACCTCATGGGAAGCTTTTTAGCCACTTGGACAGAGGATAGGCCTAATCCTATAATTAGGGATGCAATAGGACTCGGTGAATATTACCTTGTACGATAAGGAAAGGATATAGTCCTAGTCGGGTACGTTGTATCTTTAGAAGAAAATTCCTTGGTCAGTGTCCGACTGGGATTCCTACCCTGTAGCCTTACCTCCTCGGTATATAAGGGGAGACAGGGAGCCCCCTAAGGGCAGAACAGAATCTCACCGGAGAAACCTCAAAGGCAATGCACCACAGCTGGAAGTAGGGTATTACTTCACATCGAGGGCTTGAACCAGGATAAATTGTTTCATGTTCCTTTGCAGTCCATCAAGTTTAGGTCTCACGAGTAGCCCCATATTATTATTGCCGATATAAAACATCGATAGTTGGCACGTCAGGTAGGGGCATTGGCGAGATCATCTTCAACAAGCCTGATGGTGTCAATGTTTTACATCGGCAATATGAATATATGGCTACTCGTCGGATCGAAACTTAATGAACTGCAAAGGAACACGAGAAGTTTATACTGGTTCAGGCCCTCGATGTGAGGTAATACCCTACGTCTAGTTGTGATGTATTCCTTTGAGGATATATGATTCTGGTGAATCTCTGTATATGTGTGTGTGCCCTCATGGGGCGCCCTGCCTCCCCTTATATATTGGGGGACAGGGGTACAAGGTAGGAGTCTCAGCCGGACTACGGCCAAGGGATCTCCTCTTAGAGATATAACTTGTCCGACTAGGACTATATATTCCTTATCGTACAAGGTTAAGTCTGCCGAACTCTATCATATCTCTAATTACAAGGCTAGGCCCATCCTCTATCCGAGTGGCCTATATGCTTGTTACGAGGTACCTGGGGCCCATGGCCTCCATAGATGGATTCAACCACCGGAGTTAACGGCGTCAAGTTCTTCCCTGGGGAAACAATTAGCTTTGGGAGCCTCGACTTCATCACCGACAAGTTCGGCGACCTCACCCTGTCCGACTCGGACTTGATCCGATCGGCCAGGAATCAAGCCGACTACGTGCCAGTCGGCCTACTCAACACTGCAGCAATCTTCGGTGACATGCTGTGGCGATCCCCAGGATGCCCAGGTCTCGGGACAACTCTTTCTTTCGATGTTCGACTCGGACTCGGCCTCGAGCCAGCCGAGATCGGGCTAAGAGAGGAGGAGGTAGTCAATCTCCCGCTCGGACTCGGCAACGCCGTAGATAACTTCAAACAACATCTAATGCGGCAGACCCGATCCCTTGGAGTTTGACTCGGACATAGCCCAGAGCCGCTCGAGATTGGATCTAGGGAGGTCGGAGTCATAATTACCCCCCTCAACTCTCTGATTCTGACTCTCAGTCGGACAGCAGTTCAGCAAGCTTCTCTCCGCCGCGCGAAATCTTCATGGCGTCCAAGGGCTCAACTCCCACTCAAGAGGCACGCCGACTACGTGATCAGCAGGAGGAGGAGGCTTGCCGATTGCGTGAACAACAGGAGGAAGAAGCACGACGTCTACAAGCCGAGCACGTCGCACGCAATGACAATCTATGCAAGGCTGGGCGCACTGCTCAACAGGAGATCCTCCAAACCTGAGTTGGCGACCATGACGTCTTCGTGACCCTACAATAGAACGTCATGGCCGCTACCACTTTATTGGACGCCTTGCAGTTCAGGCCTGATCACCAGGCCACCCCGACGATTGCAAGGATCAAGGATATGATTACTGCTGCAGCGTGCCAGCAGTAGCAACAGTCGGGAGACACACTCATACCGTCCAATAGGACAGCTTCTGATACGGCGATCTCATCTGCCTCAGCATGACGCCGGGTTGCTGGCTCCAGTCAGCCACGCACGGAGTCGTGCCACACGTCACTCGACAAACAAACGATGACCGGCGGCTTCGACATCAGGACGACCGTCACGACAACCAAGATGCTAGAGGCTGACTACAGTGCGATCTCCGGCAAGATATGAACACCAAATGACGAGAACGCGAGGAAGACGATCGCCACCAACTAGAGGACAAAAACGAGCACTTCAGCCTTCACCATGAGCGGTTTCATCGCCGCAGTCGGAGTTGAAGCCCTCTCCTGGACGACGGAGTACCGACGTTCACCTACGAGCTACAACAAGTCGACTGGCCATTCGGTTTCAAGCCGACTGGAATTGAAAAATACGATGGGAAGACTAATCCCGAGTCTTGGCTCACGGTTTACACTCTGGCGATCCGCGCAACCGGAGGTGACCACAAAGCCATGGCTAGCTACCTCCCGGTCGCCCTAGCCGACTCGGCGAGGACATGGCTAACAGGACTTCCTAGGCGGTCAATCAGCTCTTAGGGAGAACTCCGTGAATGCTTCATTGTAAATTTCCAGGGAACATATGAGACGCCATTTTCCGAGTACGATTTATATCAATGCCATCAAAGAAAGAATGAGTCTCTGCGTGATTTCATCAAGAGGTTTTCTGAGAAGAGAAACTCGATCCCAAAGATCAAGGACGAGGTCGTCATCGCCAGAGAAGTCAGACAAGTCAACTCTGTGTCAGCAGACGCCCCCTAATATCTACGATGGTCAGAGACGGTAATCACATTTGGCTGGGCAGACCATCTCGACCGAGTCACGCACCCAGGACGTTACCCATTCATCTTGGATCTGGTCATTTGAAGTATCAAGTTAAAGAAGGTTCTCATCGACGGAGGAAGCGCTCTCAACATAATGTTCGCCAAGACGCTCGATGAGATGAAAATTCCTCGATCTGAGCTATGGCCGAGTACAACGCCCTTCCACGGGGTAATCCCCGGCCTTTCTTCCACTCCACTCGGATAGATAACTCTGCCAGTCACCTTTGGCACGCGGGAGAATTTCCGCACCGATAATATCTGCCTTGAGGTTGCCGACTTCGAGACCGCGTATCACGCCATACTCAGACGGCCAGCACTAGCCATGTTCATGGCAGTGCCGCATTACACATACATGGTGCTCAAGATGCTAGGACTAGCAGGAGTACTTTCCCTGCGCAACGATATCAAGCAAGCCTTCACCTACGACAAGGAGAGCTGCGAGTTGGCCCAATCTCAAGAAGTGGTAGTCGGGTGGAGCAACATCCGATTAGCCACCACAATTGCAAACGAGGACGACCAAGTTCCGGCAAAAAAAGCAGCCAAGTCGGAAATTTCAGTGGATTTAGAAACAAAGAAGATCCCCTTGGACCTTTCCGACCCCTCCAAAACTGTAATTGTCGGGACCGAACTTGATCCAAAATAGGAAGACGCGCTCGTCACCTTCCTCTAGGTGAACAAGGATATTTTTGCTTGGAAACCTTTCGACATGCCTGGTGTACCAAGGGAGGTGATTGAGCATTCCCTCAACGTCAAGCCAGACGCCAAACCAGTCAAACAACGACTGTGGCGCTTCACACAGGACCGAAAAGATGCTATTCGAGAGGAGATTACCAAACTCCTTGCAGCCAGGTTTATCAAAGAGGTCTGCCACTGGAACGCCCCCTTCCCGATACCCCTCGTACGGTGAAACCAGAGAGGAAGCGCCGCAGGAGATTGGTGTGAACCAACTCCCACGGAACCGCGATGCCGGTACCAGTCCTAGGAAACCTTGCTGGTACCCATGGCCAACGGAGATGTACCATAGCAATTAGCTAAAGAGATAAATATATATTATACCTCAGAGAGCACGATCACCGAGGTACCACGAGGTGGAGCGACAAGGAATAGGATACCAAAGACTTACAGGTTTTATGCAACTACCGGGCAGGTCCGTCGGTTCGACACGCAAACCGAGGCCGATCAATTTATCGTGCACACTAGCCATGCAATTTTGCAAAAAAACATTTTAAATTTAGGAGCAATATGATCAAGGAGTGACTTGCCTCAGTCTTCGTCTTCAAACTTTGCGAGAATCCGACGTCCGACGATTTTTTGAAGCGTTGACTACGCGTGAAACGAGAGAAAACACACAAAACCCTAGAAATAATATACTATTATTAATAACTAATAGTGCCATGAGGTAGATCTCATTTTTAGAAAAATTTAGAGACTTGAATGGGCTCAATCGGAGTTACGGTTTGGAAGATATGATTTTTGGAAGTTTTAGGGATTTTTTTGAGATAAGAAATGATTTATTTGATTTATTGGAAAAGGAATTAATTTTTGGAAATAGGACTGACAGGTGGGGCCCTGGGACAGTGGCTGGAGAGAGAGGAATGAGGAAATGGCCCACTTGTCATTGAAGGAGAGAGAAGCCTAGAGGCCACATGTCAGTGACATGGAGAGGAGAGAAAAAGAGGGGCCCACATGTAAGTCTCAGAGAGTGAGATTTGATTAGAGGGGCCCACATGAAAGTGAGAGAAGGAGGGAGTCACTGTGTTTCATGGGCCCACATGTCATAGGAGAGATGAGAGGGATAGGGGGTCCACAGGGAAGAGAGATGAGAGAGTGGTTTACTGTGCTTTGTGGGGCCCACTTGTAAGTCTCTCTTTACTTATAATGAGGATTATTTAGTATTTTCAAGGGGGCCGGGCCCAGTGGTCAGTGTGATTGGAGGGAGTAATAGTATCACTATGTAATGGGGTCCACATGTCATATGTTTACCCGAGGGGGCCCACGGATCAGTGTCAGAGAGAGAGAGAGATTGCCGGATGGGGTACAGGAGATCGGCCGGCAGAGATCTATGGCCGACGGTGGCCAAGGGGATGCCGGTGAACGGTGGCTCGCCGGAGGAAGGGGAAGGCGGGAATGGAACAAGGGGAATGCGGCGAAGGAGATGGACGGCTTGGATTGGGCTGTCGGCAGTCGATGGCTTCCGGCGACGTCAGACAGGGGACGGCGGCGAGGGGCGGTCGTCGCCGGTGACCCAGGGAGTGGAGGAGGGCTTAGGATGGGGTAGGATGGATGTGGTGTCCCACGGGAAGGAGAATGGAGGAAGGAATCGAGCTCTTACCACGCGCAACGGCGAGCTCCAAAGCATAGCAATGGCGGGCGGCGGCGGTGCCCGATTTGGGGCTTTTTCCCACGGCAGCGCTCGGGTGCAATTGGGGGCTCGGTTGAGCTCACGGGGAGAGGAGGAGTTCGGTGGTGAGGTTTGTTCTGTTGATTGTCTTCGGGACTGCCAGATTGAAGCGAGGCCAAAGGCTTATGGCAGTGGCGGAGAGAGAGAAAGAGAGAGCTCGAGCTTGGGGGGGCCAATGGCGCGGCGGAGTGGGGAATTTATAGGCGCGGGTGCGGCGGAAGGAGACAAGGAAGAGAGGCGGTGCGGCAAGATTTTTCTCGCGCGGCGCCACGCGCAGTGATGCTTGACAAGACTCGACGATGCTGAGCTCCTATGGCCGGCGTCACCATGCCTCGTGCTGCCGCGAGAGAGAGGGGAGAGGGACAGAGGGGACGGCGACAGGATGAGACGAGGTGACCTAGCGTTCTTGTTGACCTCTAGGGCTTGGCGTCAAGGGAAACAGTTAGGACGGCGACTCCGGGCTCAAGGTGAGGATGGCGGGGCGTGCCTCGCGCCATGCAACGAGCGGCGGGGTTGGTGATGACGTCCGCGCAGTTTTATGGCGCCGACTGGGCGGTATGGCGTGGGACAGAGAGGGAGAAGAGAGAGAGCTCGAGAGAGTTGCAGAGAAAAGAGAGAGAGCGGGCGATTGGAGGAAGGAGAAGGATCTTACGCGTGGGGCCCGCGTGTCGGGGAGACAGTGACCGGGAGGAGTGCTGACGGGTGGGTCCCAGAGCGAGCTCAGGCGCGTGCGCGAGTTGGTGCAGGCGTGGACGGCGCGTGGGGTCCACTCGCTAGGGCGCACGGAGGGAGGCCGACTGGGTTGGCGTGGGAGGCAAAGGCTGAGTGGGCCGGGAATAAGGAGGCCCGATGGAACAGTAGACTTTGTTTGTTTTTAGGGAATTGTTTTAGAGGATATTTGGAGGATTTGGAAGGATTGTTTGATTTAGAATTTGATGCTTGGCTCATAAATATTCTCAGGAATTTGGATCAAGGGAATTTGAAGGGGATTCTGCTATATATATATATATATATATTTGAAAGGGAGGTTTATAGAGAGTTTTTGGAAGGATGGTTGAGACTTCAAACTAGGGTTGGATTTGATATTTGATTTGTAATATTCTCTCAGGAACCCAACCAAATGAATTTCAATTGGGATTTTGATATATATATATATATATATATATATATATAGATGGAGAGAGAGAGAGAGGGGGAGGGAAAATCTTAGGGAGGGTTCAAAGGGGCTTTGGACTTGAATTAAATTTTGAGACTGTAACTTGGGGAAATTTTTTTGGGGACTTTTTGAGAGAGGAATATTAGGAAGGAAGATCTCGAGGGGATTTTAGAATTTGAACTTAATTCTTGGGATTTGAGGCAAAATTTGGGAAGAGAGTTCTCAATGGGATTCAGAGTTTCCGAGAGGAACAAAATGAGGAGATTTAAACGGGGGCTTCAAATTGCAAAATTCGAATCCGAGTATAGAGAATTTTTGGAAGGTATTTGGTTTGGAATTTTCCAAGGAAGTTTTGAGAGAGACAATTGAATTGCAAAATTCAAGTCTCGGAATTTTGGAGGGAATTTGGGACCGAGGTTTTTGGGGTTTCAAGGGAGGCTTTGATATGAGATCTATGGCACTTAGTCCTTAAGCACACACAAAAATCCAAAAATTTTGAAATTAGGGTTTTTACTAAAATAGTTTTTAATGGCCCAAAAACCGAGGCGTTACAACCACCCGGATTGGTTGGCAAACCTAGTTCTAGTCTGGTAGAAGAACGGTAAGTGGCGCATGTGCGTCGACTACACCGACTTGAACAAAGCGTGTCCCAAGGATCCATTTGGTCTACCAAGGATAGATTAGGTGGTCGATTCCATTGCGGGGTGCGAGTTACTCAGTTTTCTCGATTGTTACTTAGGATATCATTAGATCAGTCTGAAGGAGGAGGACTGCCTAAAGACTTCTTTTATCACGCCATTTGAAGCATACTGCTATGTCACTATGCTGTTCGGGTTGAAAAACGCTGGTGCAACATATCAACGTGCTATCCAGTGGTGTCTTCACACTTAACTCGGGCGCAATGTGGAGGCATATGTCGATGATGTGGTAATCAAGACCAAAGTCAAGGATGACCTCATCGCCAACTTAGAAGAAACTTTCCAAAGCCTTCGGAGATTCAAGATGAAGTTGAACCTGGAAAAGTGCGTCTTTAGAGTACCTTCAAGAAAATTACTCGGCTTCATCATATCAAACAGAGGCATCGAGGCTAATCTAGAGAAAGTCAACACAATCATGAACATGGCACCCCCGACTAGCCAGAAGGACGTGCAGAAGCTGACTGGCTGCATGGTGGCACTCAGCCGATTTGTTTCATGACTCGACGAACGGGGCATGCCTTTTTTCAAATTACTCAAGAAAGTCGACAACTTTCAGTGGACATTCAAAGCCCAACAAACCTTCAAAGACTTCAAAAAGGTTCTCGCGTCACCACCGGTATTGGTATCACCTATGCCCCAGGAGCCACTTATGTTATACCTGACGGCAACTACTCAGGTAGTGAGCACGGTGTTGGTCATAGAGTGGGCAGAGCCTGGGCACATATAAAAAGTACAGAGGTCAGTTTACTTCGTCAGTGAAGTCCTAGCTGACTCCAAGATAAGATATCCCCAAGTTTAGAAGCTGCTCTATGGTTTACTCATAACTTCCCAAAAGTTGGTACACTATTTCCAGTCGCATCAAGTCACAATTGTCACATCGTATCCACTCGGGGACGTCCTACACAACCACGATGCCGCTGGCAGAATCACTAGATGGGCGCTCGAGCTGATGGCGTTTGACATTATCTTTCATCCTCGGACAATAATCAAGACACAGGCACTAGCCGACTTCGTAGCCGAGTGGACAGAGATTCAGACGGCTACACCAATAGATAAGTTAGAATACTGGATGATGTACTTTAAGGGTTCTGTACGGATCGGTGGAGCAGGGGCTGGCGTTGTTCTGACGTCACCCACTGGAGAAAAATTGAAATACGTACTTTAGATTCACTTTCCAGCATCCCACAACATCGCCGAGTACAAAGCACTCATCCATGGGCTTCGCATCGCAATATCACTTGGCATCCACCGATTGGTAGTACATAGGGATTCTCAACTCGTGGTCAACCAGGTCATGAAAGACTGGATGTGTCTGGATGACAACATGACGGCATATTGTCAGGAAGTACGAAAACTGGAAAACAAGTTTGACGGGTTGGAGATCACACTTGTGCTGTGCCAATATAACAAAGCCACAGATGAATTAGCCAACATGGGATCCAAACGAGAAGCGGTACCGACTGGAATCTTTGTTCAAGCAACTATTGGAACCATTAGTCAAGAAAAAACCAGTACTCGAGTAGTCAAGGGTTGAAGCTACCCCAACAACAAATGAAGTACTAATCATCTCTCAAGATTGGCGGACTCCAATCATCAGGTTTCTCCTGGAAGATGAGCTCCCAGAAGATCGCAACGAAGCCGAGCGGATCAAACGTCGAAGCAAAAGTTTCCTTGTAGTCGGTGAAGACCTTTATCGAAGAAGTGCATCTGGAGTCCTCATGCGCTGCGTCACTCCTGAGGAGGGCAAGCAGATACTGCAGTCCATCCACTTGGGAATCTGTGGCAACCACGCTGCATCAAGGACGTTAGTCGGAAAGGTTTACAGACAAGGTTTCTTCTAGCTGACTACAGTTACAGACGCTAAAAACATAGTTCGGACATATGAGGAATGTCAGTTCTTCGCTCGGCAAACACATCTTCCAGCTCAAGAACTACAAATAATTCTAATCTCTTGGCCCTTTGCAGTTTGGGGGCTTGACATGGTCGGGCCGTTCAAAAAAGCACCAGGAAGGTTCACACACTTGTTCGTTGCAAGGGACAAATTCACAAAGTGGATTGAGGCAAAACCCGTTGCTACCATAACAGCGGCAAGGGCAAAAGACTTCATCATGAGTATTTTATACCGATTCGGAGTTCCTAATTGCATTATAACGGACAACGACACTCAGTTCACTGGCGGTGTTTGTAACGACCCGTTTTTCATTTCCCTGTTGGAATTCGTTTTTCTGAATTCTAACTCCTCTCCTATCCCGTTCAGCTATGCCCTAGTTTTTCTCTCCTTGGCCAGCCGACTGCCTTTTTCCCTTGTGCCGAGTAGATCCCTACTCAGTTCCTGAATCTTGCCCTTTTACTCTTTGTCCACTCGGCCATCTTTGCCACCGAGTAAGCCCTTGAAATCACCGACTACCTTGTTGACCCGTTGTCTTGCTATTCCGACTGCCCTGTCCACCTGGTTTGTTTCGCAGCAGCGTCGGACTGGCGGGAAAACCTCCCGGTGTCTAACCTCTGCGACGGCCTTACCGTCATCTTTTCCCCGACCTGCCCCAATCTTGTCAAGCTCACGACGCTTTGCCTTATTAACGGACGTGCTGTCTCATCGCCTCACCAAGTTGTGCAGCAGCCATGACTTCCACGCTCCTCCCGTTGGATGCCGACTGCCAAAGTGGTGACGTAATCCGACCTCTACCTGCCCGTAGCCCCGCTCGGACCAGCGGACAATAACCCGCCGCACCGCAAGAACCCGCTTGGACCAATGGATAGTCAGAGGCTCTGGCTGCAAAGTCCCACCAACCCGTCCTTGCCACGACCTGAGTGTCTCATCGCCGCAACAGTGTCTACCCACTCCACCGGCCACGCCCAATCCCTAAGTCAATCTCTGCCTTGACATCGCGTCGCCTCAGCCAGCTAGCTGTAGCCTTGCCAGCTTATCGTGACTCCTTTTCTCTATCTATCGCCCTGGACCGCCGTGTCCCTGCCTCGCACGCCGGCTATAAAAGGCCATCCATGCCTCTTCTTTCCCTTGTTTTGCAACCCAGCTGTCTCTGCCAAACCGCCATCACCAGCTTCAGCGTTAAACCCTCATCTTCCTCCTCCCCATCCCCCGAGCTCCATCGCCGCCGCTCGTCGCCTCGCCCCTGTGTTCTTCCGGTTGGAACACAAGGAAGAAGAAGAGCAGAGTGAAGGAAGTAAAAGAGGAACGGAAGACCGAGCTAGTCTACCATCCGGAGTTCCTAACCGGAGAGCCTTGTTGCCCAGACCGCAAGTTTAACTCAGCCGTCTATGATAAACCTTCATCTAACTACCATCCATTCTCAGCCGACTGCTACCTTTTTGCAGCCGACTACCGCGATGTTCTTTTCCTAATGTTTTACCTCTTTTCAGCGTATCAGTAATTATCTTTTCTGCTTGTTTAGATCCTGAACCGGCGGACGATCTAGAAGCCGTCTTCGCCAAGGAAGATCTTCCGCAGGAACAAGGCAAGCCCCTTTGACCATATTGTCTCCTATATGTGCAAAATTATGTTGTTTGCAAAATATGCATGCTTAGTTTACACTTTAAACTGATCGGCCTCGGTTTGCAGGCGCAACCGACAGACCTACCCAATAGTCGCACTTATTTGGTAGGATATTGATGTATTTCTCCCTCGATAGCCCCACAAATGCCACGTTGGCATCATATCCGTTGGGTATGATTGCCGAGTAGAATGGCTTAGCCCTGCAGCGATTGTATTGTCGTTTGGGAAACAGTGGTTTTTGCTCAATTGTTTGAAAACACGGTACTTTGCGTATCGGCGTGTTTAAGAAATAAATGAAAGTTGTGAAAACCTTGATGTACAGAGACAGTGCCTGTGTGGCATGGCTATGTATTATCGATAAGGACCGTTTCCTTTGGGAATTGCATCCGAGCAACTTACAGTGCGACCATACGGGTATTATGGGATACCCCTGGCTGAGTAAATTGCAGTTTTAGGGAAGTCTGGTGCCGACTGGAGTGGACTCATCTGAGTTGTGGCTCGTGAACCCTGGTGCTGACGGTGGTTGGAGCCGACCTGAAGCATTGATCCTGTGTGGATCCTTCTGTTGGCAATGGATAACCCTAGATTGGCTTTGGAAATGGCCTTGTCATGAACTTCCGGTACCGGCCAGTACTCGGTGTAAGTTTCGTGTCGTATGGATAAAGCGTGCACCCTCTGCAGAGTTTAGCTGAACTGTTCGAACAGCTGTCCCCACGGTTAAGGGTGGTGTAAGGTGATTCCCTTAGCGTAGTTTTGGTTGCCAGTGATTTTGTGAAATCGATTGATGGGAAGGGAATCATGACCAGAGTTTGCCGAGTGGCAAACGGAAGGCTTGTGTGGCTAGAAACGGGACTGTGTGACCTGGGGTGTTGAAGCATCACAAGCAAGTGTGTGAAAAGTTAACAGGAGAAAAGTCTTCGGGTTGTAGCCAGAAGACGATAAAGAGCAGACTACCTGGTTGTAGCCAGGGCAGCGAATTTGAGCTAACTGGTTGTAGCCAGTGAAGCGAATGAGCTGGTAACCGGTTGTAGCTGGAATTAAATTATGAAAGAGATAGCTGAGAACCGATTGTAGCCGAGTCTCAGGGTCAACTGGTGGTCGGAGCCACTTGGAAAAACAGCAGACCTAAGGAGTGGTCAGAGCCACTCGAATCAGGTGATAGCCGAGCTATGAGCTCATTCGGTTAATCACTGGAAGATGAAAATGGAAATACATGATTTAGTAACTATATGTGGTGAGTTGTTGAAAAGCAACTTGCGGAATGGATCGAGGTGCGAGCCTCTTTCCGACAACTAAAAATTGGACACACTAGTATTTGACAGGCAAAATGTTTCTAAAGGCTGCTTTCGCAAATAAGACTCTTAGCCCCCTTTTGTCTAGCCGACATGGCATCTTTCCCCGGCTTGCTGAGTACGAAAGTACTCACCCTTGTTTCTATATATGTATATATTATATTAGGTTTTGGAGAAGAAGACGAAGACCCGATTGCTGCCAAGTTCTTCCAGGACCAAGCCGACTACGAGGACTTCTGAGGTTTTGAGCCTAGTTCCCAACCAAGCCTGTGGTTCTGTCGTGTTCCATCACCGAGTAGTTTGCCTCCCCTGCTTCCGCCTTGTCTGTGTTGTATCTCGCTAGTTTACCCTGTTCTTGCCGTTGTCCATCTGGGGCCTGTCCTGGATGGCAACCTTTGTATGTATCCTCTCAGTATGTATTATATGTACTCTGTTATGTATTTAATGTTCTCTGAGTTTGTATCACCAATGACTATGTGTGTATCCGACTACTGATCCAGGGATCGGGTACTGTATGCACATGGTGGGCTTCCATCGAGGTGGAGGCGCCACAGTGTTTTTCAAGATTTCTGTGACGGTTTCGGCATTAAGATCTGTTATGCTTCCGTGGTACACCCACGAAGCAATGGGTAGGTTGAGCGCGCCAATGGCATGGTCTTATAAGGTATCTAGACTAGGGTGTTTGACTAACTACAACCATATGCAGGGCGGTAGGTGCAAGAGCTTCCATCTGTTCTATGGTCTTTAAGAACCATGGTTAGTCGGGCAACAGGGCAATCCCCTTTCTTCTTAGTCTATGGTGCTGAGGCTGTGTTACCAACTGAGTTGGAGTTCGGCTCACCACGAGTACGGGCCCACTCAGAGGCAAAATCAACTGAAGACCGACTGATCGAACTAGATCAGTTGGAGGAAGCAAGGGACATCGCAACCATCCAGTTGGCACGGTATCTTCAATGCCTGCGTCGTTATCACAGTCGGAATGTTCGTGGCTGCGCCTTTTTGGTGGGAGATCTCGTCTTGAGAAAAATTCAAACCACCAAGGACAGGCATAAATTATCTCCCTTTTGAGAGAGGCCGTTCATGATCGCTGAGGTCACACGTCCGGGCGCCTACCGACTGAAGATAGAAGACGGTGTCCTAGTCAGCAACTCATGGAATATAGAACAGCTACGTCCTTTCTATACATGAGTCTTGTATTTTCTTTAAATATATGAATAAAGCTTTTTTCTCTGACTTACTGCATCGCTTGTTTCAACCGAGTAGTGAGTCAGGGGCTACATGTATTACATGCCTTTTGTTAATAAAATCCGAGCTTGTTTAATCTGAGTCATGAAGTTCTACAATGATTACACTAAAGTTTGCCCGAGTATCACTTGGCGAGGTGAATGCTTTTCCTAAGTTTACCTCGAACCACTCGGCACACCGAAGGCGTACTTTTCCGGGTTCAACTTCATCTTGAATCTTCGAAGATTTTGGAAGGTTTTCTCCAAGTCGGTGATGAGGTCTTCTTTGGACTTTATCTTGATCACCACGTCCTTGACATATGCCTCCACGTTGTGCCCGATCTGAGTATGTAAACACCAATAAATTGCTCGTTGATATGTTGCTCCAGCTTTTTTCAAACCGAACGGCATGGTGATATAGCAGTATGCTCCAAACGGCGTGATGAAAGAAGTCTTCAGGCTGATTTGGTGATATCCCGAATAGCAGTCGAGAAGGCTGAGAAGTTTGCACCCCGCGGTTGAATCCACCACCTGATCTATTCTTGGTAGACCAAATAGATCTTTCGGGCACGTCTTGTTTAAGTCGGTGTAGTAAATGCACATGCACCATTTATCGTTCTTCTTCCAGACCAGGACTGGGTTTGCCAGCCAATCCGGGTGGTAGACCTCTTTGATGAACCCGGCTGCGAGGAGGTTGGTTATCTCCTCCAGAATAGCATCTTTGCGGTACCATAGCCGTTGTTTGACTGGCTTGGCGTCTGTCTTGACGTTGAGGGTGTGCTCGATCACCTCCCTTGGTACCCCAGGCATGTCGGAAGGTTTGCAAGTGAAAATATCTCTGTTTACCTGGAGGAAGGTGACGAGCGTGTATTCCTATTTGGGGTTGAGTCCGGTCCCGACTAGAGCAGTCTTGGAGGGGTCGGAAGGGTCTAGGGGGATCTTCTTCATGTTAGAGTCAGCTGAAATTCCCGACTTTGCTGTTTTTTTCGCTGGAACTTGATCGTCCTTGACTTCGGTTGAGGTGGCTTACTGAATGCTGTTGCGTCTGACTGTCGCTTCTTGAGATTGGGCCAACTCGCAGCTCTCCTTATCGCAGGTGAAGGATTGCTTGACATTGTTTGAAGGGAAAGAACTCTGGCTGGCCTAGGCATCTTGAGCATCATGTAGGTGTAATGCGGCACCGCCATGAATTTGGCTAGCGCTGGCTGTCTGAGTATCGCGTGGTACGCAGTCTCAAAATCGGTGACCTCGAAGCAGATGTTTTCTATACGGAAGTTATCCCGTGTGCCGAAGGTGACTGGCAAAGTTATCTGTCTGAGAGGTGTTGAAGATAAGCCAGGGATTACCCCGTGGAAGGGTGCCGTACTCTGCTGCAGCTCTGAACAAGGAATCTTCATCTCATCTAGGGTCTTGGCGAACAGGATGTTGAGAGCGCTGCCTCCATCTATGAGAACTTTCTTCAGCTTGACGCTCTTGACGACCGAGTCCAGGAGGAGTGGATAGCATCCTAGGTGTGTAACCTGATCGGGGTGATCTACGTGGTCAAATGTGATGGGCATCTGCTGTAGAGATCGAGTTGACGTCGCGTGCTGTTAGCTTCTTCTTCCGCTTCAACTCGTATGCAAACGGCCCTCCGAAGATGTGGTTGAGCTCAGCCTGGGGGTCTTGATAATCGCCGGCTGCGCCCGAATCTGGCTTGTCTTTGTCCTTGTCGGCGCCAGATGTTGAAGCCTGCTCGGAAGCAAACCTCTTGAGCATGAATCAATCCTTGGCCACGTGTTTTCCCTTGGGATGAAAGGGGCAGGGCCTGTTCATCACTTTTTGGTTTTTGTTGTTCCTTAGGGGTCATGACCGAGTACGCTCCACGTTGGCCACCACGTTCTCCGACTTTTGCTTGCAGCTGCCGGATTTGTTTTGTGTTGGCTCGTTGTTGGGTTTTTGGTCCTTCTGCCAGGGCTCTTTCTTGTCGTCGAGGGCCTAAGCGACTGCTTCGGCCGAGTCGGCATACTTGTTTGCCATGTCGAAGAGAGCCCTGACAGAGGCGGGGGGTTTTTCGAGTGAACTTGGCAATGAACGGGCGTCTTTGACTCCCTTACGGAAGGCAGCGATGACGATCTCATCCTTTATCATTGGGATCGAGTTGCGCTTCTCGGAAAACCTTTTGATGAACTCACGGAGAGACTTGTTCTTCCTTTGGTGCAGCTGATAGAGATCATGCTCGAAAGACGGCCTCTCGTAAGTCCCCTGGAAATTGGCGATGAAGCGTTCCCGGAGTTCTCCCCAGGAGCCGATTGACCGCTTTGGGTGCATTGTTAGCCATGTCCTCGCCGAGTTGGCCAGGGCGACCGGGAGGTAGTTAGCCATGGCCTTATGATCACCTCCGGCTGCTCGGATCGCTAGGGTGTAGACCGTGAGCCAGGACTGGGGATTGGTCTTGCCTTCATATTTTTCGATTCCTGTAGGCTTGAAACCCGACGGCCAGTCGACCTGTTGTAGCTCCTGGGTGAAGGCCTGTACTCCTTCATCTGCAAGAGGACTTTGGCTCCGACTACGGTGGTGGAACCGCTCGTGGTGGAGGCCAAAGTGCTCGTTCTCGTCCTGCAGTCAGCAGCGCTCGTCGTCTTCGCATTCGCGGAGCCGTGCGTTGATGTCCTGGCGGAGATCACATTGCAAACGACTCTGGAGATCTTGGTTGTTGTTAGGATTGCCGAGAGAAATTTGGCGTGATTCCACGTGTGGCTGACTAGAGCCATCCGCCCGGTGTCGCGTTGATGTGAACGAGACCGCTGTTGGAGAACCCGACCGGTTGGTTGGTAAGAGGGTGTCGCTCGACTGTTGGTGCTGTTGACATGCAGCAGCGGTAATCATAGCTTTGATCCTTGCGATAGTCGGGGTGGCTTGGTGATCAGGCCCAAACTGGAGTGTATCCAGTAGAGTTGTAGCGGCCATGACGTTCTATTGAGGCGTGACGAAGACGTTGTGGTCGCCAACTCGAGTTTGGAGGATTTGTTGCTGAGCGGTTCACCCAGCCCTGCGTAGGTCGTCGTTGCGAGCGTCGCGCTCGATCTCCTGTTGTTGTCGTAGTCGGTGAGCCTCCTCCTCTTGCTGCTCGCATAGTCGGCGTGCCTCTTGAGTGGCAGTAGAGCCCTTGGACGCCATGAAGACTTCGCGGGGCAGGAAGAAGCTTGCCAAACTGGTGTCCGAACTGCTGTTCAAATTGCTGTTCGATTTGGAGTCGAAATCTGAGTAATTGATGGGGGTGATGATGACTCCGACCTCCCTAGATCCAATCTCGAGTGGCTGTAGATTGTAGTTGTCCACGGCGTTGCCGAGTCTGTACGGGAGATTGATGATCTCCTCCCTTCTTAGCCCGATCTTGGTTGGCTCAAGGCCGAGTCTGAGTCGAACACCAAAGGAGAGAGTTGTCTTGAGACCCGGGCAAGTGGAAGATTACTGCAACAAGTCGACGAGGGTTGCTGCAGCATCGTGTGGGCCGACTAGCGCAGAGTTGGCTGGTTTCCCGGCCAATCGGATCGAGTCTGAGTCGATCAGGGTGAGGTTGCTGAACTTGTCGGCAACGAAGTTGAGGCTCCCGAATGTGATTGTGTCTCCAGGGGAGAAACTGATGCCATCGACTCTGGTTGTCAAATCCATTGAGTTTGTTGAGGTTGATCTCGCTGAAGCCCCTACCTGGCGTGCCAACTATCGATATTTTACACCGGCAATAAGAATATAGGGCTACTCCTCGGATCGAAACTTGGTGGACTGCAAAGGAACACAAAGAGTTTATACTGATTTAGGCCTTCGAGATGAGGTAATACCCTATGTTCAGTTGTGATGTATTTCCTTTGAGGATGTATGATTGTGGTCTTGGTGATTCTGATGAACCTGCCCTCAGGGGGCGCCCTGCCTTCCCTTATATACTGGAGGATAGGGTTACAAGGTAGGAGTCCCAGTTGAACTACGACCAAGGGATCTCCTTCTAGGAGTACAACGTGCTCGACTAGAACTGTATTTTCCCTGTCGTACAAGGTTAAGTCTGCTGAGTTCCATTGTATCCCTAATTACAAGGCTAGGCCCATCCTCTATCTAAGTGGGCCATATGCTTGTCATGAGGTACCCGGGGCCTATGGCCTCCAAAGTAAACTTCCTAGTCGGGTAAAACTAATGACGATTCAGAAAAGACGAGTACTCGGCAGAATTTAGCAAGCATTAGCAAAGTATTTACAATATTCCCACATTGTTTCTGGTAAGCACCAACTACATAATTGTTTTATGTTCACATCATCAGGTCCTTGGCTATCGCCTCTGTGGTTGCCCTCACCTGGCTTACCAGCTCCATGCCTTGCTTTGGGGTTGTCCCCTCGGCGAAGCCCTCACCAATGGCCTTGATATCTACCCTGGGGTAGAGCGACTTGGTCATGGCAAGTGCCTGGGTCACTCCTAATGTAACATGCTCATCTGAGTGCTTCTTCAAGATACTTGGAGCTTTGTTGAGGCGTTCTGCTACTTGGGCGATCGAGCTGGAGCTGGACCCAGGGTGGTGCAGCTGCATGATGTCAAGAAGAGTCTCCGTAGAGTCGACGATGATCTACTGCGATTCCTTGATAATCTTGATTTCCTCCACAAAGACGATGAATTGGATCTTCGAGTTGGCCTTGGACGCTGCCCATGCATCAACGGGCATATCAGTCGGCTAGAGTAAGCAGTTGGAGTCAATTTACAGCCGGGCAGGAAACTTACTGGCGTAGTTGGCTTCCACCTTCGCCTTGGCCTTCTTGATGTCCTTCAACTTTTTCTCAAGGCGCTCGTTCTCCTTGGTCTGGGCGATGAGCTCAGACTCAAGTTCTGCAACATAAGATAGTCAAGACTCAATATTGCAGAGAAGTGTGCTTGGGATTCACTCGGGAAGACAGCAACAAGGAGACTTACTTCTTATCTTCTCGGCTTGGGCCCTGTTTTCGTCCCTGAGCTTGTCCACGGACCCCCTCAGCCATGTTTCTCTCTCCTGGCTGGTTCGCTCCAGGTCGTCCTTGGCCACCTGGAGCTGGCGAAGTTGGAGCAGCTGAGGGACGAGCTTGGTTAAGACCTTGCCCATTTTTTCAGAACGGTCGACAATCTTCTGCTCAAGTCATACCAAAGTCAGTCAAGATCGATAGACAGATTACAAGATTCAGAAAAATCATCAGTCAGCAAACGCAGCAGGATTGATTGTGTACCTGAATCCCCTTCGATGCAGCAATTGCAGCATACATCAGATTGGTCCTCTCTCTTAGGGCTGCTTGCTCGTCGTGTTCAAAACTCTCCGGCACCCCCTTAGGAGTAACCCAGTAAAATGTTCTAGGGAGGTTTTGCGGAGGAGCTTTGAGCCTGTGGAGATCACCCTCTTCAAAAGATGACGACAACTCCGGCGATGGGGTCCTGGGCCTTGGCTCAACTACTGCAGGGGCTTCTGGGATTGGCTTTGGGGCTGGAGCTGCAACTTCAACCACGACGTTCTAGCTGGCTGGTGCTGGGGGCTCGGCTGTTGGGATCGCCTCAACCTTAATAGTTAGGGTGGCCTCTGGCTCGGTCTGTAGCATAGCTTGCTCTGGCTCAGCCAGGACGGGTTCGGTAGCAGGGGTTGGTGGCACAGTCCCCCTGGGGTCTGTGTTACTTTGCTTCCTGCAGAAATCATCGACAATCATGATACTACAATGACATTCAAGATTCTCAGAAGATTGAATATTTTTTTATTACCTTTTGGAAGTCTTGAATTTCCATAGAGGTGCTCCTGAGGACGTCGGTGAGGGGCTCGAGAGCCTTCTCAGCGGCGGTGAGTTGCCGACTATTGGGCTAGTCGGTGCGGCAGTTGGCGGAGGCGAGTTGGCTGTGGCTAGCTCGGTGCTCGAAGCAGCTGATTGCGGTGCTGGGGAATTCGGCAGTGCTGGCCTTGGGCTTGGTGGCACCGGTATCGGGCTTGGTGGTCTGGGGGCTAAACTGATAGGATCTTTGATCTTCAGGCTCCCCGGCGCTGCACTCGGCTTGCTCTTCTTCTTGCCCGGGTCTTCAATTGGTCTTTTTCTAGCCCTCTTGGGGCTGAGCTGGGCGGCAGAAAGGTTGGCTGGCTGTTTCTTCAATTTTGTGGCCGGCTGATCCTGGGAGTTATTATTAAACTCCTCAAAATCTTGCGAGTATTTCAACAATATATGTGTCACACATTGGAGAACAAGCTAGGACAGATATTAACTAATATTCATCACAGGTGAATAACAAGCTAGCATCAATATCTTCGAAGTTACCTTTGGCTGGGGACTACCCTTGCAGTAGGGCTTGGGGGTGCGCTCCTCGTCCTCGGTCTCCACCACCCCATTGACAAAGAAACCGAGCAAGGTATCAGTAACATTATTCTTGTCGGCTACATCGGGGTATTCTCGGCTAGGGTCATTTTTGCCTTGGTAGTCCCAGTAGAAATGGCTCTTGGCCTTCAGTGGTCTGGTGTGGCAATTGAGGAAGCACCTTACCACCCAGGGACCAGTCAGTCCCGTGCTCTTCAGGAGGTTGTGTTGACACCGAAAATCACCGGCAGCGTTGGGAACGAGCCGGTGATATGGTTCGATGCACTAGACATGAGAAGGCCTGGGAGATTTGCTTAACTCTAATGTAGGTTCTAAAATTTGAGGTTTGTAGGCGTGCCAGTCAATTTGACCCTGTAATTGACAAGGAGAGAGTATTAGATCAATGAGCCAATTGGCTGGAAGCCGAATTGGACTCGTCTCATCGGCCGATTGCCGATATGGACTAGAGCACTTATACATCGACTGGAAGCCGATGATGGCATAGATGGACAAAATAAATGGACCATGTGGCCAGGAAACCAATAGCAATATAAGTAAATAAACTAGTCGATTACTGATATAACGTGTATCGGCTGGAAAGCCGATGACGGTGTAGCGTGCCAAAAACGTGTTGAACAATGCAATCGGCTTTAACTAATAAAAGATAACCTATCGGCTAGGCACTCCGATAGAATATTGCATGGACACCCATCGGCTTAACAAGGATAAATCTATCATTATCAATCTAGTAGTTCAAATTTAATTGATGTAGCACAGATTAATAATGATAAAAGAACCTCGATGAGCCGATAGATCTGATGCAATCGTGATGTAAAATAGGATAACTTATCGGCTATACATCCCGATAAGACGCTTGCATAAAATCTATCAACCTAGCAGGAATAATTTATCGCTAGCAGTTTAGTAGGTCGGACCTAACCGATGCAGCACAAACTGATGATAAATTACACCCAGTAAGCCGATAAATCTATGCACACGTGATGTGATATATCTATTCGGACTATGAGATCAAACCTAACTGATGCAGCCGTAGCCAGAACAGATATATCGTGGTAAGCCGACTACCGTGGACCGACTAGAATATCGGACCTAACCGAGGAAGTCCTAGCCGATACGGTAGCCAGGGTAACGAGACTTACCCTCTCGCAGGAGGTCGAACTTAACCGATGCAGCCCGGCTCGAGAAGCAAGAACCCGTCAGAAAGGGTGGCTATGCGCCGAAGTTGTATTGATCTTTTTTGATTATTTACATGGTCCCCGGGCATACGTATTTATACCCCGAGTTGATACAGTCCTGATCGGATACGAAACAAGAGTTTCCTAGCTAAAAAAGGAAAATTAACAAGCCCTGATTGGACACGAGATCAGGTTTCCTAAAAATTATTATCTCTGCCTAATTTACAGATAAGATTTTAACCGCCTTCCCGTGGTCTTCACGATCCTTTCCCAAACTCGGCTTCCTCTGGATTAATCCCCGCTAATCAACTGTGATTTCTCCCTTAACCGAATCTGATAAAGAACCGTACCAAATTTTGGCATTAACAGGTTGATCCTCTCCATTAGCTGGTATACTTGCCCTATTTCTTCATGGGTTGGCACTAATAACATGCTTGGCAGGATGGTTGGTGGAGCACCAGAGAAAGGGGTAGAGAGGGTTCAAGGTTTGAGTAGTAAAACCATTCTCTGTGCCACCCTTGAGTGATGTCTTCAGAGGAACATTGAGATAGGCCTTCTTCATTTCATTCCTAAGCTGAAGTACGCCCCCCAATGGTTTGGATTTTATTTTTGGAAGGCTGGGGCTTGATGTGGAATAGGTACCAGAAGAGATTGAAGTGGGGCTTGACCCCCGAAAATGCTTCGCACAAAGTAGCGAAGATCAAAATATGGAGAATAGAGTTGGGATTCAAATTCACCAATTCTATTTGGTAGAAAAACAAAAGCTAGTGAAGAAAATCCGAGGAGGAGAGGGCAAGACCACGGTCGAAAAACGAAGTGAAGACGACGGTCTCACCAGATTTGGGCGCCGGCATAGACTCCCCCTCCGCGGTGCGCCAGTGGATGACGTCTTGTTGCTGCAGAATCATTTGCTTCTCCAGCACCTTCGCTTCACCGGGCTGCAGTCTGACATCGACCAGACTCCGGCAGTCATATCAGGGATCTCAAATGGAGCCCTCGGCATTGTCGGAGGCGAGCAATTTGGGGGAAAGGCTTGTGGAGATTGGGAATGGATGCGGTGGAGAGATTCTGGCAAGTCTCGAGCAGGGCGCAAGCTACAGCAAACCCTAGCGAGGCGGAGAGCACGAAATTTAGACATGGAGCTGGAAGGCGAAACGATTTGGCGAATTGGAGAAGAAGGGGAATCTTTTCTCTCTCTCTCCCCACTTTATAAGGCCTGTTGTGGAGGCCATGGGCCCCGGGTACCTCATGGGAAGCATTTATGCCACTCGGACAGAGATGGGTCTAACCTTGTAATTAGGGATAAAATAGGACTTGGCATACATTACCTTGCACGACAAGGAAAGGATATAGTCCTAGTCGGGCACGTTGTATTCCTAGAAGGAAATCCCTTGGTTGGAGTCCGACTAGGATTCCTACTCTGTAACCTTGTCCCCCGGTATATAAGGGGAGGCAAGGCGCCCCTTGGGGCAACTATTACAATCTCACCAGAAAAACCTCAAAGGCAATACACAACAACTGGACGTAGGGCATTACCTCATCTCGAGGGCTTGAACCAGTATAAATTGTTTCGTGTTCCTTTGTAGTCCATCAAGTTTAGGTCTCACGAGTAGCCCCATATTCTTATTGCCAATACAAAACATCGACAGTTGGCGCGACAGGTAGGGGCATCGGCGAGATCATCTTCGACAAGCCTGATGGATCCAATCTTCGGAGTCGACGGCATCAACTTCCTCCCCGGGGAAACAATCACCTTCGGGAGCCTCGACTTCATCACCAACAAAGTCGGCAACCTCACCCTGTCTGACTCAGATCCGATTCGATCGGCCAGAAACCAAGTCGACTTTGCACTGGTTGGCCCACGTGACGCTGCAGCAATCCTCGTCGACATGCTGCGGCAATCTTCAACATGCCTAGGTCTCGGAACAACTCTTTCTTTTAGTGTTCAACTCGGACTCGGTCTCGAGCTGGCCGAGATCAGGCTAAGAAAGGAGGAGATCGTCAATCTCCCGTTCGAACTCGGCAACGCCACGGATAACATCAATCAACATCCAATGCGGCAAACCCGATCCCCTGGAGTTCGACTCGGATACGGCCCAGAGCCGCTCGAGATCGGATCTAAGTAGGTCGGAGTTGTAATCACCCCCATCAACTACTCTGATTCCGATTCTAAGTTGGACAGCAGTTCTGCAAGCTTCTCCCCTACATGTGAAGTCTTCATGGCGTCCAAGGGCTTAACTCCCACTCAAGAGGCACGCCGACTACGTGATCAACAGGAGGAGGAGGCCCGCCGACTGCAAGAACAAAAGGAGGAAGACGCAAAATGCCTACACATCGAGCGCGATGCTCACAACGACGATCTGTGCAGGGCTGGGCGGACTGCTCAGCAACAAATCCTCCAAACCCGAGTCGACGAACACGACGTTTTCGTAACGCCTCAACAGAACGTCGTGGCCGCTGCAACTCTACTGGATACACTCTAGTTTGGGTCTGATCACCAGGCCACCCCGATGATAGCAAGGATTAAAGCTATGATCACCGCTACTGTATGTCAGCAGCATCAACAGTCGGGCGACACTCTCATACTGATCAACAAGTCGGCTTCTCCAACAGCGGTCTCATCTGTCTCAACGCGATGCCAAGTGGCCGGCTCCAGTCAATCGCACTCGGAGTCACGCCACACTTCACTCGGCAACTGCAACAATGACCGACGGCGCCGATATCAAGACGACCGTCGGGACAACCACGATCTCCAAGGCCGACTACGATGTGATCTTTGGCAAGACATCAATGCACGATGCCGCGAACGCGAGGAAGACGAGCATCGCCGACTGGAAGACGAGAATGAGCGCTTTGGCCTCCACTATGAGCGGTTTCACCGCTATAGTCGGAGTCGGAGTCCTCATGCAGACGAAGAAGTACCGGCCTTCACCCAGGAGTTGCAACAAGTCGACTGGCCGTCAGGTTTCAAGCCGACTGGAATTGAAAAATACGACAGAAAGACCAACCCTGAGTCTTGGCTCATAGTTTACACTCTAGCTATCCAAGCAGTTGGAGGAGATCACAAGGCCATGGCTAACTACCTTCCAGTCGTTCTAGCCGACTCGGCGAGGACATGGCTAACAGGACTTCCAAAGAGGTCAATCGGCTCCTGGGGAGAACTCCGGGAACGCTTCATCGCCAACTTCTAGGGAACTTACGAGAGGCCATTTTTCGAGTACGATCTGTATCAGTTGCACCAAAGGAAGAATGAGTCTCTTCGTGATTTCATCAAGAGGTTTTCTAGGAAGAGAAATTCGATCCCAATAATCAAGGACGAGGTCGTCATCGTTGCCTTCCATAAGGGAGTCAGAGACACCTCGTTCATTGCCAAGTTTACTTGGAAACCTCCCACTTCTGTTAAGGATCTTTTTGACATGGTGAACAAATACACCAACTCAGCCGACGCAGTTGCTGAGGCCCTCGACGACAAGAAAGAGCCCTGGCAGAAAGACAAGAAAGACAATGACGAGCCAGCACAGAACAAGTTTGGCAACAGTAAGCAGAAGTCGAACAACGTGGTGGCTGCTGTGGAGCATACCCGACCGCGACCCCTAAGGATAGACGAGTAACAAAAAATGATGAATGGGCCATGCCCCTTTCATCCAAAGTGTAAGCACGTGGCCAAACTTCATGCTCAAAAAGTTTGCTTCCGAGCAAACTTCCACATTTGGCAGCAATAAAGACAAGGACAAGCCAGATTCGGGCGCAGCCGGCAACTACCAAGATCCCTAGATTGAGCTCAACCACATCTTTGGAGGGCCGACTGCATACGAGTCCAAGAGGAAGTAGAAGCTCACAGCACGTGAAATCAACTCGGTCTCTACAGACGCCCCCAGTACTTACGTTGGTCAGAAACGCCAATCACGTTTGACCGCGCGGATCACCCCGATCGAGTTACTCATCCAGGACATTACCCACTCGTTCTGGACTCAGTCATCAAAAGCATCAAACTGAAGAAGGTTCTCATCGATGGAGGAAGCGCTCTCAATATTTTGTTCACCAAGATGCTTGACGAGATGAAGATCCCTCGTTCCGAGCTACGGTCGAGTACAACGCCCTTCCACGGGGTAATCCCCAGCCTATCTTCTACTCCACTCGGACAGATAACTCTGCCAGTTACTTTTGGCAAGTGGGATAATTTCCGCACCGAAAATATCTGCTTTGCGGTTGCCAACTTCGAGACCACGTATCACACGATTCTTAGATGGCCGATACTAGCCAAATTCATGGCAGTGCCGCATTATACCTACATGATGCTCAAGATGCCAGGACCAGCTGGAGTTCTTTCTCTTCGTAGCGATGTCAAGCAAGCCTTCACTTGCGACAAGGAGAGCTGTGAGCTGGTTCAATCTCAAGAAGCGGCAGTTGGGCGTAACAACATCCGACTAGCTGCTACAACAGCAAGCGAGGACGATCAAGTCCCGGCGAAAAAAGCAGCCAAGTCCAGAATTTCAGTGGACTCTGAAACAAAAAAGATCCCCCTGGACCCTTCCGACCCCTCCAAAACTGCTCTTGTCGGGACCGGACTCAACCCAAAATAGGAAGACAAGTTCGTCACCTTCCTCCAGGCGAATAAGGATATCTTTGCTTGGAAACCTTCCGACATGCCTGGTGTACCAAGGGAGGTGATCAAGCATTCCCTCAACGTCAAGACGGACGCCAAGCCAGTCAAACAACGACTACGGCGCTTCGCACAGGACCGCAAAGATGCTATTCGGGAGGAGATAACCAAGCTCCTTGCAGCAGGGTTCATCAAGGAGATTTACCACCCGGATTGGCTGGCAAACCCAGTCTTGGTCCGGAAGAAGAGCGGTAAATGACGTATGTGCGTCAACTATACCGACTTAAACAAGGCGTGCCCCAAAGACTCATTTGGTCTAACCAGAATAGATCAGGTGGTGGATTCAATTGCGGAGTGCGAAGTTCTCAGCTTTACTAACTGTTACGTGGGATATCACCACATCAGTTTGAAGGAGAAGGACTACTTGAAGACTTATTTCATCATGCCGTTTGGAGCATACTGCTAAGTCGCTTTGCCGTTCGGTTGAAAAACGCTGGAGCAACGTACGAACGAGCAATTCAGTGGTGTTTACACGCTCAACTCGGGTGTAATGTAGATGCGTATGTCGATGATGTGGTGATCAAGACAAAGTCCAAGGAAGACCTCATCACCTAATTGGAAGAAATTTTTCAAAGCCTTTAGAGATTCAAGATGAAGTTGAATTCGAAAATGTGCACCTTCGGTGTACCGTCCGAAAAGCTACTCGGCTTCATCATATCACATCGAGGCATTGAGGCCAATCCAGAGAAAATCAATGCTATCATGAACATGGCACCCCCAACTAGCTAGAAGGACGTCCAAAAGCTGACAGGCTACATGGCGGCACTCAACCGATTCATCTCCCGATTTGGTGAATGGGGCATGCCCCTTTTCAAACAATTGAAGAAAGCAGACAATTTTCAATGGACACCCAAGCCCAACAAACCTTCGAAGACTTCAAAAAATTTCTCACATCACCACTAGTGTTGGCATCACCCATGCCCCAAGAACCACTAATGTTATATCTGGTGGCAACCAGTTAGGTAGTCAGCACGGGTTGGTAGTCGAGCGAGTAGAGCCAGGTCATATACAGAAAATACAAAGGCCAGTCTACTTCGTCAGCGAGGTTCTAGCTGACTCCAAGATGAGATATCCTCAAGTCTAGAAGCCGTTATATGGCCTACTCGTCACTGTCCGGAACCTGGTGCACTATTTTCAGTCGCATCAAGTAACTATTGTCACATCGTATCCACTCGGGGACGTTTTACACAACCGCGAGGCCACTGGTAGAATCGCTAAATGGGCGCTCGAGTTGATGGCGTTTAACATCATCTTTCAGCCACGGACAACAATCAAATTTCAAGCTCTAGTCGACTTTGTAGCCGAGTGGACAGAACTTCAGATGACTACGAACACGAACAAGCTAGAGTACTAGATAATATACTTCGACGGTTCTCTACGGATCGGCGGTACAGGGGCTGGTGTCGTGCTAACATCACCTACTGGTGAAAAGCTAAAGTACGTTTTCTAGATTCACTTTCTGGCTTCCCACAATGTTGCCGAGTACAAGGCACTCATCCACGGGCTCCGCATTGCCATATCACTTGGCATCCGCTGACTGGTCATACGCGGGGATTCTCAACTCATGGTCAACCAAGTCATGAAAGACTGGACACGTCTCGATGATAATATGGGAGCATATTGTTAGGAGGTGCGAAAGCTGGAAAGCAAGTTCGATGGGCTGGAGATAACTCATGTATTACAACAATATAACGAAGCTGCAGATGAGGCCAACATGGGATCTAAACGAGAAGTGGTCTTGACTGGGATTTTTGTCGAACAACTATTGGAGCCATCAGTCAAGAAGAAACTAGTGCTTGAACAGTCAAGGGCTGAACCTACCCCGGCAACAAATGAAGCGCTAATCATCTCTCAAGATTGGCGAACTCAAATCATCAGATTCCTCTTGGATGACGAACTCCCAGAAGATCGCAGTGAAGCCGAACGGATCAAATGTCGAAGCAAATGTTTCCTTGTAGTCGAAGAAGACCTGTACCGTCGAAGTGCATCCGGAGTCCTCATGCGCTACGTCACACCCGTGGAGAGGAAGCAGATTTTGCAGTCAATCTACTCGGGTATTTGTGGCAACCATGCTGCATCCAGGACGTTAGTCGGAAAGGCTTACAGACAGGGTTTCTTCTGGCCGACTGCGGTAACAGATGCTAAAGACATAGTTCGCACATGGAAAGGATGCCAATTCTTTGCAAGGCAAACACATCTTCTAGCTCAAGAACTTCAAACAATTCCAATCTCTTGGCCCTTTGCAGTTTGGGGGCTTGACATGGTCGGGCCGTTCAAAAAAGCACCAGAAGGGTTCACACATTTGTTCGTCGCAGTGAATAAATTCACAAAGTGGATTGAGAAAAATCTATTGCTACCATAACAGCGGCATGAGCAAAGGACTTCATCATGAGTATCTTATACCGATTTGGAGTTCCTAACCGCATCATAACGGACAACGGTACTCAGTTCACTGGCGGCGTGTTTCAAGATTTTTGTGACGACTTTGGCATCAAGATTTGTTATGCTTCTGTGGCACACCCACGGAGTAATGGGCAGGTCGAGTGTGCTAATGGCATGGTCTTACAAGGTATCAAGGCTAAGGTGTTGACCGACTACAACCATATGTAGGGTGGTGGGTACAAGAACTCCCATCTGTTCTCTGGTCTCTAAGAACCACGGTTAGTCGGGCAACAGGGTAATCTCCTTTCTTCCTAGTCTATGGTGCTGAGGCTATGTTACCAACCGAGTTGGAGTTCGGCTCTCCGCGAGTTCGGGCCCACTCAGAAGACAAATCAAATGAAGACTGACTGGTCGAACTCGATCAATTGGAGGAAGCAAGGTACATCGTAACTATCCAGTCGGCAAGGTATCTTCAAGGCCTACGTCGTTATCACAGTTGAAATGTTCATGGCCACGCCTTTTTGGTGGGAGATCTTGTCTTGAGAAAAATACAAACCACCAAAGACAGGCATAAATTATCCCCTTTATGGGAAGGGCCATTCATTATCGTTGAGGTAACACGTCCGGGCGCCTTCCGACTAAAGACAGAAGACGGTGCCCTAGTTAACAACTCATGGAATATAGAACAGCTACGTCCTTTCTATACCTGAGTCTTGTATTATGTTTTTATGCATGAATAGAGTTCTTTACTTTGACTCACTACATCGCTTGTTTCAACCGAGTAGTGAGTCGGGGCTGTATGTATTATATGCCTTGTTAATAAAATCCGAGCTTGTTTTTATCTAAGTCACGAAGTTCTACAACGATTATGTTAAGTTTGCCTGAGTATAGCTCTGCGAGGTGAACGCATTTTCCTAAGTTTATCTCGATCTACTCGGTGCAGACAACGTAGTCTGGTAAAGCTAATGATGGCTCAGAATAAGCAAGTATTAGGCAGCACTTTGCAAGATATTTACAAATATCTTTACAAAAGTTATATATGCTCATTGATAGTCACCAACTGCATAATTGTTCTATTTGTACATGCCCAGGTCCTTGGCTATTGCCTCCGCATTTGCCTTCACCTGGCTGATCAGCTCCAGTGCCTCTTCAGGAATCGTCCCCTCAGCAAAACCCTCACTGACGGCCTTGATGTCTACCCTGGGGTAGATAGATTTGGTCATGGCAAGAGCTTGGGCGACGCCGACAGCTACATGCTCATCTGAGTACTTCTTCAAGATACTCGGGACTTCGCTTAGGCATGCCTACACCTGGGTGATGGTGCTGGAGCTGGTCCCGGGATAGTGAGGCTGCATGATGTCCAGGAGCCCTTTCATGGATCTAACAAGGATTTCCTGTGACTCATTGACTATCTTGATTTTCTTTGCGAAGGTGCCAAACTGAGTTTGGGCATTGGCTTTTGAAGCTGTTCAGATGCATCAACAAGAATATTTGTTAGCCAAAAAATACAGTCGAAGCAACAAGCAGTCGAGGCAAGATCATTGTCAAGCGGGAGACTTACTGGCATAGTCGGCCTCCACCTTGGCTTTGGCTTTCTCCACTTCCTTCAGCTTTTCATCTTGTTTTTCCCTCTCCTTTGCCTGGGCTTTCAGCTCGGCTTCGAGGGCTGCAAATTAAAACAGTCAAGAACTCAAGATTGCAGTCAAAACTCAGCAAGGCAGTCGGGAATCAACAACGCTAGAGAAATGCTACTCTAGATTCACTCGGGAGGATAACACAGAAGACTTACTTCTTATCTTTTCGGCTAGGGCCCAGTTTTCGTCCCTGAGCTTATCGACCGATCCCCTCAGCCATGTTACCCTGTCTTGGCTAGTTTGCTCCAGGTTGTCCTTGGCTACCTAGAGCTAGCGCAGTTGTTGGAGCTGAGGGGCGAGCACGGTCAAGGCCTTATTCATCTTCTCCGAGCGATCAACGATCTTCTGCTCAGAAGAAAATAGAGTCAAATGGCAGAGTACCAGATCAATGGAGACTGTCAAAAATCCAACATGGCAAGATTCGCTACATACCTAGACTCCCCTGGACGCAGCGATTGCAGCATGTATAAGATTTTCGTGCTCCCTCGATGCTGTTCGCTCGTCGTGCTCGTAGCTCTCTGCAACTCCCTCGGGGGTAACCCAATAAAAAGTTCTTGGGAAGTTGCGCGGAGCTTCAAGCCTGGGAGATATCCTTCATCAGAAGACGACGATATTGACGGCGATGGGGTCCTGGCCCTGAACTCAGCGGCTGCAGGGGCTTCGGTGACTTGCTCGGGGGCTGGGGCAGTAGCTTCGGCATCCATTCCCTAGTTGGCCGACGCTGTAACTCTGCTGTCAGACTGCTTTAGCTTCAGCAATTGGGAGCCTCTAGCTCGTAGAGACGTTACTGGTACTGGCTCGGCTGGATGGCTCGGTAGTAGGAGGTGGTGCTAGTCCCCTTGGGATCTATGTCAACTTGCTTCCTGCACAGTATGTCAAATATCAAGACACTACCACATCATTCAAGATTCTTAGAAGATTGAAGATTGTTTACCTTTTTGAGGTCTTAAATTTCCACTAAGGAGCTCCAGAAGATGTCAGCGAGGGGCTTGATAGCCTGCTCGGCGGCGGAGAGTTGTCGGCTGTCGGGCCAGTCAACGCAGCAGTCCGGATGGTTGGTGATTTGCCCCAGTTGGCTCTGTTCCTGACGCAGCCGACTGGTTGTCGAGGCACTCGGGTGCTGGCCTTGGGCTTGGCGGCATTGGCTTTGGGGTTGGAGACACCAGTCTTGGGATTGGTGGCCTAGGAGCTAAACTGGCGGGATCCTTGATCTTTAGGCTCCCTGGCGCTCACTCGGCGTGCTTGTTTTCTTGCCGGGTCTTCAATTGGTTCTTCCAACCCTCTTGGAGCTGGGTTGGGCAGCAGAAGGTTGGATGGCCTTCTTCTTTGTTTTGGTGGCTGCAGAGTCTGGAGTCAATATCAAACTCCACACAGTCCTGTAAATATTTTGACGACATATATCATGCATTACAGAACAATCCAAGACAGATATTCACAGACATTCATCATAGAAGGATAACAATTCAATATCAGTCTTTCATGATTACCCATGGCCGAGGCTTGTTTCGGCTATAGGGTGGGGCCGTGTTCCATGTCCTCAGTCTCTACTACCCATTGACAAAGAAGACGAGCAGGGTATCAGTGACCTTGTTCTTGCGGCTATTCAGGGTATTCACGGCTGGGATCTTTGTGCCCTGTAATCCCAACCAAAGTGGGCTCCTGCCTCAAAGGTTGTGCGGCGGTTCAGGGAGCACCTCGCCACCTAGGACAGTCAACCCCGAGCTTCTTCAGGAAATCGGTTTTCTCCTTAATTGGTATACTTGTCCATCTCTTCGTAATTTGGCACTGAAAGCATAGCTGGGGAAACTGTTGTGAGAACTATGTGAAAGAGGGCAGAGAAGGTTCTGAGATTAGAACAGTGCTGAACCATTCTCTGTGCCAGCCCTTGAGGAGGTTTTCAAAGAACGTTGAATAGCTTTCTTCATCTCATTCCTAAGTTTGGCGAAACCGGCTCCGCCGCATAAACTTGGATTTTATTCTGGACGGCTGGGCTTGATATGAAAAGTACGGGAAAAGATTGAAATGGGGCTTAACCCCAGAAAGCTTCGCATAAGAGTGGCGAAGATGATATCAGGATAGAGTTGGGATTCAGATTCACCAACTCTATTTATAAAAACAAAGTTGGCGAAGGAGATCGAAGAAGGAAGGCAAGACACAACGAACCAAGACGAGGTAAAGACGACGGTCTCACAGATTTGGGTCGCTGGCGTGATTCTCCGTTCGCGCACCCAATATGATGTCTGTTGTCGCTGCGCATCAACGCTTCTGCCAAGAGCTTCAACTTCAACGGATTGCAGTCTGACCATCGGCCAAAAACTCCGGGACATACCTCTGAGATCTCAAATGGCGCTGGCATTCCTAGAGGTGAAAAGATTGAGGGAATAAGAGTCGTGGAGGCTTTGGAATGAATCGGTTAGAGCAGTAATCGGGGTCTCGAGTGGGGGACGCAACTATAGTGGTGAACCCTAGGAGGCAAGAGCACGAAATTTGGGCGTGGAAGCTGAAAACGAAACGATTGGCGATTGGGAAGATGATGGGAGTCTTTTCTCTTTCCTTTTTATAAGCCTGTGCTGATAAGTATTTTGGGCTGACTAATTCAGTACTGGGCCACAAGATATGAGTTTCAAATTAGCATGCTCTATTGAGCCTACTGCTGCTGGTGTTAAAATCACAGATGAGATGCTATTACAAAACGATTAAATAATCAGATATGCTTATGAAAGCCTAATTGCTAGGACACATGTGTTTAATATCTGTATTATTTACTAGTATTGAGATATATCTTATAAGTTGACAACTGGTTTTTAAATTGGATGCATGGTATCATCCTCTCATATAATCCTATTACACGTCTGACCATCATATTAGTTAAAATCTAAGAAAGTGGTACTCGCTTACATGCTTAGCCAACAATTGCTCGAACAGCCTAAAATTCTTTCAGCTACATGATGCTGAAGAGTCTAATTTCTGAGTAGTAAAAAAAGTACAACAATATGAAAGACACAAGGATTAAAGATTTTTGACTTTATATTTAATTGTTTCACAATTAAGCCTAAAAATCGGGTTAACCTAATAGTGCGCCTATCGTGCACATATTTCATATTTTTTCATGAAGCCATTTAAAGCCTCGTTGCCAGCTAACATGAAGCAGACTCGGGAGAAAGGCACTGGACAAAGAGACTCGGAATCAATGCATTCGTAATTTTTCACCTGGGACGGGAGTACTCGGCATCAGCATGGGACTAACTATAAGTCTCAGGAGTTGCTGTGTAGCCATTAACCCTGGGTACCTCATGAGAAGCATTGGCCACTCGGACAGAGGATGGCTACCTTGTATTAGGAGTAGAATAGGACTCATACATTACTTGCACCGACAAGGAAAGATATAGTCGGAGTCGGGCACTTGTATCCTAGAAGGAATTCTCTTGGTCAGAGTCGACTGGGATTCTACCTATCGCGTAGACCTGTCCGCCCGTATAAAGGGACGCAGGCGCCCCTTGAGAGCAAAAAGAGGCAGTATAGCGCAATCTCAACAGGAGAAACTCAAACATCAACTGGACAAGGCATTTATCCATCCGAGGTCATATGCTGAACCTATTATAAATGATTCCTCTCCGTTGTTATCATCAAGTTAGGTCTCACGAGTACCCATATTCTTATGCTTGCTGATACCAAAACAAGGCTGACAACATGGTGGACGACAACATTAGAACTCATCTTTAGTTTGAAATGCCTTTTCTTACAACAAACTTTACCTGGCCATTCAGACAACTCCGTCTGACCAAAACTTAAGAACACAGCATAAACATATGGCCAGGATAACAGGATATCAAAGAGTGAGTCTAGGCATGTTCAGTATTGTGCTAGATCTATCTAACCGAAGCAACCTTGAAACAGCAAGTAGTTTTTGCGAATGCTACCCTGTCAGCAAATAAAGCTAGGTCGATGATCCCATCGTGATTTAGATAGTTCCTGTCCGCTATTGAGTTAAATTGTTAACTGCAACACAGTCCTAGAACTAAAAAGGCCTTCCAACTCTGAGCAGCATGAAGTGCCACACAAGCTTGATAATGAATCGGTGGTTTATCAGATAATGAATTTTTTTGCCTTTTTATTTTATGGTAATGCAGTTGGCATGATCTCTCGCTGATTTTTTTTAGCTTTGTAAGTTTGATATATTTTTTTGTGTAAACAACTCTCTTGCTCAATTTCAGGTTGCTTGAAGCAACATGTTTCTCATTTCCATCTCCTTGCACCTGACATACTCCAGATGGCTTAGCGATGAACTCGTCGGGCATCAATAGTGCCTTGCCGATTAGAGGAGCTACATAGTAAGTACATACATGCATATCTCCCAAGCCTTTTGTGTTGATCGCTATTTTTTATGTATAATCCTTGCACAAGCCATTTTTTGTACGTAAATTTTTGACAAACTTGCACCGTATGGCAACTCTTGTGCATAAATTCTCACCTATTTTGGTTCAGAATCCATGCAGTTGGTTCTGGTCCTCCAGCATCGTCAGGAGGGAATCTCCCAATACCCAGCATGCCTTCATGGTGAGTACAGAGAAGTTATGTGTGTTTCTTGTTCCTCACCTTTTCTGCAGTTTTTTCATTGTCATTTGTTCGATTAGTATCTTCTTGCATTCCAACCTACTATGCAGCTGTCAGGGCGAAATGGGTACTATGACATTCCCAATTCCCAATTTTCTTTGTCCTGTGAGTAGCTTCCCTTCAATTCTGGTCACGGTTTTGCCACGCTTCATAAGTTGATATATTATGTTACTATATTGGGTTGGTTCAATTTAGTCCGTGGGCAGTGCATACAGTAGCTAAGGTGAAGCCCAATTTAGAAATGATATTAAGATTATTAGATAATAGATACACACAATTCATATAAAAAGTAGTTTTTCTCCAATATTATAGTGATTAAACCCTTGTAGTTTCATTAGTGAATTCTAGCCCATGTGTATACAGGCCCATAGGTACCCAACAAGTCTACATCTCAATTCTTTCACTCGGCAGTTTATTCTCTCGATGTCGTTCTCTATCTGAACGCTGTGGTTGGCTCGTGGCTTCCCCTACAGATCGAGGCCCCCAATGCCCAGATCAAGATGATGCCGGCTCGTGGAATCCCACATATTGTTCTTAAGTTCTTAGCAAAGATTCTGCAAATTAAAACTCTCTTTTTTGTATGGAATGGTAAGAATTTCTCTTTGATACCTTGAATAGTATCTTCAGTTTGCACAGATTTGGAAGTAGAGTGAACATACTGTCATATTGCTATTTTAAAATAGAGGATAATAGTGAACCCAGCTCCAAAAGTATTGCTTACCTCAAAATTTATATAATGTATGTTTAATGGTCAGACCGAACAAGAAAACACTATATAATTATTGGGAGATCTCAGTACTTATTCGCAAGTCTATTAATTGATTATACAAAATTGTGATGTAGTGTGCTTTCATAATTTTATATGCTACCTTTGTGAGTAAACTGAAATGCACTGCATTGAGTAGTGAAGTGCCAAAAGTAATGAACATACATATTACAAATTATTTTTTGATGCTATCTTTGTGAGAAAATTGCAGTGCACTAAAGCCAGTTGCAATTACATCATAAATGTAACAGTTCATCTATTCAAAACAATTGTCCTATCTAGAAAATAGTTCAAATACTATAAGGCTATTCAACAGAACATCTATTATTGTTCTAACTTCTTATTGCATATACAGTGTGGAGAGGAAATGCAATACTGAAAGGATTTTTTCTGACGAAAAACAGCATGAATGACGAAAGGATTGAAAGAAGAGTGAGGAGTAAAGGGAGAAGACGCATACTTGATCTTATAGGACTTACAATGTTATGCAAAGTTCAAATTTTCGGGCAAATACTGAAGTTCACTAAACCAATTTTGTTTTTTCTATAACCATAAACAGGAGGCTTTAGTCATGTTGTGTGACTAAAAGTTTGATCATCTTTTTTAAGGATGTTATTCATGTATTTCTAAAGAACCTTGGCCTAAAAGTTTTGTCAACCTTTAAGTTGACAAACTGATATTGAACCTACATATTTTGCTTATGAATTACAATTATGTTGTGGAAAGCAATCAGTGTGGAGGCTATGGCCCTAGGTATCTCAAGGAGAACAATTACGGCCAGTCGGATAGTGTAATGACCACATTTTATCTTTGTCCAAAACTATTTTAATAAAAAGGCTAGATTCAAAAATTTGGCTCCTTAATCGATCTGGGATTTTTGTGCCATATGTGATTCAAGAAAATTCTTAAAAATATTTAAAACGCCCCAGAAGCTTTGTGGAATCCCCAATTTTTGTAGAATTTTTTAAATACCATTCAAATCAATTTTCCAAATTCAAAACTTCAAAACCTTTAAATCAGCCCTTGGAAAATGTGAAAACTATTGTGCTTACCGGGCCGACCTCCCTCCTTCTCGGCCTGGTACTGTGCCCCCTCTGCGCGGCCTGCTCGACCCGCGCGAGCGCGCGCAAGGGATTCAACTCCCACAGGCCCACGCGTCAGCGCTCTCCTCTGCCTCGCTCCTCGGCCACTGGATGCGATCATGTGGACGGCCTGGATCGCGTCTGCCGCACGGCCCTGCTTGTCAGCCGATGCACAGTAGCATCGTCTTCCTCCCGCCGCTCGCCTCTCTCTCTCACTTCTCTGGATTTCTCCCGATTCCCCTCTCTGTTCCCTCACTGCTCGCGTCCATCAATCACCCCGCCGCTCGTTGCACGGCGCGAGGCGTGCCCCGCCATCATCACCTCGAGCCCAGAAACAAGAAGCTGGCCGCCGTCGCGTTTCTCAGCGCCGAGCCCTGGAGGTCGACACGCACGCTAGGTCACTTCGTCTCGTCGCATCGCCGCTCTCTCCGCGTCCTATTTTCTCCCTCTGCAACCGGTAACGTGAGCCACAGCGTCCGGCGCCATTGATGAACCTCGTCGGCCGAGCTCGAGTTTATCTTTCCCCCTCTGCCTCTGCCCGCTATCCGCTAGCGCCGGAGCTCCCCTATAAATAGATCAGCCCTCCCCTTCCGTCGGTCACCAAGAAACAAGCACAAGCAAGCTCGCCGACCTGAATCCTCTCTCCGCCACCGCCATTAGTGTTCTGACCCGAGCTTCCCTCGCCGCTACAGACCCTCACCGGCCAATCCACCGCCACCGCCGAGCTCCCCTAATCACCAGGAAGCTTCATCACCATTCCCCGTTGCCGATTAACCACCAAATCAAAGACGCCCAATTTCGCCGCCGCCATCTGCCGTCGCCGCCGCTCTGTTCCTCGCCATAGACACAGGTAAAACCCAAATTAATTCTCTCTCCTAGCTTCCTCGCGTAATACTGCACCGAAACCATCCAGTCCCGAGCCATTCCACCACTAATTTGGTCACCGGCAATGAGCTCTTCTCTCCGCCGCCGCCGACGGTTCTGTGTCACCGTCGCCGACCTCCTTCCCCCGCCCGTCCGGCCAATCCGAGCGATAAGCTAGTTTGCCGTCGTCTCCGCTCTCTGCTGATGCCGGCCGCTTACCGATCCTCGCCGCCGCCGGCGAGATCGCTCCAACGACCGCCAGCCATCGACTTCTCTGCTGGTCGCTCCCTGTACCCCATCCGGCACTCTGTCTCCCTCTCAGTCCCTGACATGCGGGCCCCGCGCAA
Organism: Oryza meyeriana var. granulata; assembly: GCA_003991445.1. Taxonomy (NCBI): domain Eukaryota; kingdom Viridiplantae; phylum Streptophyta; class Magnoliopsida; order Poales; family Poaceae; genus Oryza; species Oryza meyeriana. The sequence continues at coordinate 35,899 of RYFJ01001244.1, read as the reverse complement.
TACCCCTGTCCAGCGGGCCCGACTGCTAGTCTCTCCCCTGTCACTTCCAAGTGGGCCCCATCCTTTAAGTGCACAGCAACCACTGACATGAGGGCCCATGAAACACAGTGACTCCATCCTCTCTCTCACTCTCTGACATCTCGGTCCCACCGGCCAGTCTCTGCTCCCTCTCATTCACTGTAGCAATAGGACCCACATGTCAGCCTCAGTGTCTCTTTCTGACCCAGTGACCCCACCTGTCAGCCTCTGAGCCTTTTTCCATTATTTCTTTTTATTTCTTTCTTTCCTAAAAAGGCTTTAAATCCTTTTTATTTTTAGAAAATAGCCCAAACTTTGAAAATTCATAACTTTTAAACCGTAGCTCCATTTGAGCCATTAAACTCTCAAAATTTTTCTAAAATTAAGATCTACCCATTGGCACTATTAGTTATATAAAATAAGTTCTGATTTTTGGTGTTTTTATGTGTTTTCTTTTGCGACGCATAGAGGCCGTTTCCGAGGAGTCGCCGCAGGACGCTTTTGTCGAAGACGCGCAAGACCTCGAGCAAGGCAAGTCACCCTTGACCATGTTGGACCCATGATTTAAAATTTATTTTAATTTCCAAAACATGCATAATTAGGAACACGACTTTAGCGGTCGCGATTTGTAATCGAATCCGTCCGGCTTGACCTATTTGCTGCATTCGACCCTACCTTGGATAAATTGATGACGTGACCTTTGTAACCCCGTCATCTTAATGTTCGTACTTGTGTACAGATGTCGATGACCCCCTTTTACCTACAACAAAATATGACGATAGGAAAATCAGGGTTTTAGAATGTTTTTTTTTAAAAAAAGTCCTCAACACCCTTGGTCGAGAAGTTTGCGAAATAAAATAGTTTTATAAAAAGTGGTCATGGGACGTCGCTGCCTATGTGGCTCCAGCTCTGCATGATTATTAAGGACCGTTTCCTTGAGGAATTGCACTGAGCATAATACAGTGCGACCACACGGGTGGAATGGGACGCCCCTGGCCAAGTAATTAGTATTCTCAGGATGGTTTTCGGTTGCTAATAAATATGGGACCGGCTGGGTGCCAAGAGGGCGATATACCCCCGTCCCTGAGTACAGGAAATGAGTTCTTGGTACTTGGTTGAGTGTGAGCATCCATTTATAGGACGACGTGCTATCCTGGGAAGGCTTTGGAAAGGCCTTGTCACGAACCTCCCCGCTTGGCCAGTGTGGGAGTAAGCTCGCGTCATGTGGGAAAAGCGTACACCCTTTGCAAAGGATTGTTATGAACTGTTCGAACAGCCGTGCCCACGGTTATGGGCGAATTTGAGGTGATTCCTCTAGCGTGGACTTTCTTTTATAAATATCTGTGCAATTGTTTTGCGGGTTAGGAATCGTTACCAGAATCAGTCTATGTGACTGATGGATGGCCTATGTATCCTGAAACAGGCCTAAGTGACCCGGGGTGTTGGATGACACCAGAGTTGAGTTGCTTGAGCTAAAGTGACAAACTTTGAGATGAAGAGAATCCACTTAAATGGAGGTACTTGAGGAGGGTACGCTCCGAATCAAAAATTGTGACAAGTCTCAGACTTGTGGAATGGGTCAAGACGTGAGTCTCTTCCCGATTAACTTAACTATGGTGAGTTGTTGCAAATCAACTCACGGAATGGATTGAAGCGTGAGCTTCTTTCCGACAACTTAAAGAGCACACTTAGAGTTTTAAACCACAAAGTCTTTGAAAACCCCTCTTGCGAAAATAACCCTAACCTTCCTTTGCTAACCTTGCATGCCACATAATTCCCATGACTTACTGAGTACCTCGAGTACTCACCCCCTCCTGCTTATCTTCTCCTAGAAGTCTACGAAGATGAAGATCCTTCCATCAGCCTGTACTACCCAGAGCAAGTCGAGTACGAGGAGTTTTAGGGTTTCGGTCTAGGTCCCCAAGCCATGCTTGTGGGTATAGGTCTACCCGTGTATCTTTTTCCACTGCCTACTTTTGTAATGTAATCGTTGCATGTCCCGGGTTCTGTCCGAGACTGCAACTTATGTAAGGACAATGTTCAATAAATAAAGCAGGTTTGACTGTGATCCACCGATGTCCTATATGTACCAGCTAGTCTCCTAGGACTGGTACAGGTATTACAGGTAACAATGTTCCCCTTCTGTTAACCTGTACGGGTTAGTGGGAGAGGGGCGTTACAGAGGTGGTATCAGAGCCTAGGTTTGGCCCCTAGGAACGAAACCCCCACGTTAGCGAGACCCTAAGGATGAAACGTTCTGAGAACTATTTGCGAAAACTTAAGACCTTCTTACTTCTCCTCTTCCTTTAGCAAATTTTTGAAAGTTTTTACTAACTCTCTTCTTGTTTTCAACTTGTAGATGGACGCTCGCAACACTCACCTCTCCTACAGTGAAGGCCAGGGAGGCTTCGTCGAGATTCTCTGAGACTTGGCCCACTTCCTCGGGTACTCCCCTCCTCAGTTTGCCAGTTTTACTATCGCCACTGTACCTCCCCGTTGCCGCCTTACCCTCCGCCTCTACCCCCTCCGTCCCGAGTTACGCCGTCACCGTTTTGTGATGGTGAGGCCTACACTCTAGCTCGCCTATCAGGACGTAGCCTTCGCAGCCATCTGTTGTCTTTGTGACCAGTACTACCCCCGTCTTGATTCTTCCCGTTTTCGTCTTCTTCCCCACCGAGTGAGTGGATCCTCCACTAGTATCTACCCTTGCACCTGTTGTGAGTCATCTCCTTCCTTGACTCATTTTATCGAGATGACCACCGCCTTGGACCAGTAGTACAGTCGACTCTTAGAGGCATACCGTAGCCTCGAGAGGCACTACCACTCCTCCCGCGACTGCATCCCTCCATCCCCACACACCCTGACTTCCGCCCGCACCACTGCTTCACTGATCCCACTGAGGGACATGCCGCCAGTTCCTAGAGTTCCTCCCCGACTCCACCTTCCTCACCTCGTCACCGCCATCGCTTGACTGCGCGTGAGTACCTTGCTTAGTTTACTCCTCGCCCAGCTGACACTTCAGCTGACATTCCCGCGCCAGCCCCAGCTCCCATTCTTGCCGATCCTCTGATAGTTGCTCCTACCCTTCCTGTCGCGTCCGAGGAGGAGGATCCTTCCGAGCATGTGGTGATCGACAGCGAGGAGCAGGAGTAGAGCAGCAGCCGGATGCAACAGCAGGTTGTAGATAGTGGACGTCAGACCTTTTGTATTGTCGCCAACTCACTAGGAGTCGTGGTGAGTAGTGCGTGTGTGTGTTATGTATGGTAGTCCGTATCTTGTATGGTGTGCGTGCAGTCTTTGTGACTTGGCCACCCCTCTTGTATATAAATAAAGTATCTATGTTTTAAAATCAGTTTGTGCTTGTGCGCCTTCTTTTTCCTCCCTTTACTCCTTCCCTCATCATTCCCCTCCCTTCTTCTCTATAGATGGCTCGCCTCAACCAACGACCAAGGCGTACTCCAGCCCGCTATGGTTACGAGGATGGCCAAGTGCCAGCTCAGAACCAAGAGAATAACCCACAAGATCAGGAACACGGGTCTGAAAACAACACACCCCCTCACCCTGACCCAGTCCAGTCGGACTTACCTCCGCCCCCACCACTAAACATAGATCCACAACAAATCCTAGCCATCCAAACTCAAATTCTACAGGGCATAGCTCAGAGTATAGCCATACTCCAACAAAATCCCCAACCAACCCCACAAGCTCCACAAAATGGAAGGGCTAAACTCACAGAGTTCCTTCGATCCCGCCCTTCGGAATTCTCCCAAACCATTGAGCCAATAGAAGCCGATGATTGGCTCAAAGATGTAGAACGGAAGCTCAACTTAATCCAGTGCACCCCCATAGAGAAGAGACTATTCGCGGCACACCAATTGAGAGGACCTGCCGCGGATTGGTGGGATAATTACTGTGCCGCCCATGAGGATTCCTCGACGATCACATGGGATGAGTTCGCAATCGCCTTTCGGGCAACCTACATTCCCGAAAGCGTTATTGACATAAAGAGAGCAGAGTTCGAGCAACTCAAGCAAGGAGCCTCAACCATAAATGAGTACTTGAGCCGCTTCAACAAGTTGGCTCGGTACGCCACTGAGGAAGTAAACACGGATAAGAAGAAGATCCGACGCTTCCTCAAAGGAATAAACGTGGGAATAAGGATTCAGCTTATAAGTCATGATTCCGCCACGTTCCAGCAAATGATCAATAAGGCCTTGATGGTAGAAGACACCCGTAAGGAAGCCGATGACTACCGGAAGAGGAAGATGGCCCATTCCGGATATAACTCTCGTGGTGGGCAACGACTAAGAATAGCTCCATCAACCCAGTATCGTCCAGCTGTCTCGCAATACAGCCGACCCACTGGAAGCACACCCCGCCCACCAATGCCACCACAACCTCGGCCCAGTGGTTTCGCCTCAGGCTCTAGGGGAAGTAACCCTGCCTAACAGTACTCAGCCAAGAAACCCTACCAACCTTACTGGGATAAGATGCTACAACTGTCACGACTACGAGCATTTCGCCAAGGACTGTCCCAAGAGCAAGGAGTCTGCTTCACCAACGAGATCCAATATTAGTACTGCTAGAGCTCTTGCACCCGCACTAGGAAGGACTGCTCCACCGATCAGCGGGCAAGCTTCGCGTACAGCTCCGACCTTCGGAAGAGGCCGAGTGAACCACATCCAGGAAGGCACAGCTCAGGAAGCTCCAGACGTGGTCATGGGTACGTTTCTCCTTAACTCCGTACCCGCAGTTGTTTTGTTTGATTCAGGAGCTTCCCATTCGTTCATCTCTCAAGCCTTGGTGAACAAAAATGGTTGGGAAACCCAGGACTTGAGGGTACCGATGATCGTACACTCCCCTGGAAGGGAGATGAGGTCGGATCTATCGTGCCCAAAAGTAACACTGGAAATAGAAGGGGTTCAGTTCTTAGCCAGCCCCATCATCCTAGAATCCCAAGAACTAGACCTGATCCTAGGAATGGACTGGTTGGCTAAACACCAAGGACGAATAGACTGTGCCGATAAGACTATAACCCTACAAGGACCCGAGGGGCAAGAAGTGAAGTTCACCCCTTCAAAAGCCCAAAGGACCCGACCAATTCTGACTAGCCTCCAGGCTATCAGTTTGGAAGATGTGCCGGTCGTAAGTGAATACCTCGATGTGTTCCCCGAAGAACTCCCTGGAATGCCACCAGATCGGGAAATAGAATTTTCCATTGAATTGGCGCCAGGAACCGCACCCATATCCAAGCGACCATACCGTATGGCCGCAAATGAACTCCGAAGTTAAGAGGCAAATAGAAGAATTAGAGGCCAAAGGTTTCATCAGACCCAGCACATCCCTATGGGGAGCCCCAGTACTCCTGGTTAAGAAAAAGGATGGAACTCAACGGATGTGCGTAGACTATCGAGCCTTGAACGAGGTAACCATAAAGAACAAGTACCCATTACCTCGGATCGACGACCTGTTTGATCAACTTAAAGGAGCTGCCGTGTTCTCTAAAATAGACCTGAGAACCGGATACCACCAATTGAAGATTAGGCCACAAGATATACCCAAAACTGCCTTCTCCACCAGATATGGCTTGTATGAGTATACGGTGATGTCATTCGGACTCACCAATGCCCCAGCATACTTCATGAACCTAATGAATAAGATATTCATGGAGTACCTCGACAAGTTCGTCATGGTGTTTATAGATGATATCCTCATCTACTCCAAGGACAAGCAAGAACATGTTGAGCACCTGAGGTTGGTCCTAGGGAAATTAAGAGAACACCAGTTGTAGGCCAAGTTCTCGAATGCAAGTTCTGGCTGAATCGAGTGGCTTTTCTTGGACACATCATCTCAGTTCAAGGAGTAGAAGCAGACCCAAGTAAGATTGAGACTGTCCTTGCTTGGAAATCCCCCGCCTCGGTCACCGAAATCCGAAGCTTCTTAGGCCTAGCTGGATATTACCGAAGATTCATCGAAGGATTCTCTAAGATAACAAGGCCTATGACCGAGTTGCTGAAAAAGGAAAGGAAGTTTGAATGGACGGAAGCTTGCGAGAAAAGCTTCCAAGAACTAAAAAGAAGATTGACCACCGCTCCGGTCCTAACCTTACCCGACGTCTGGAAGGACTTCGAAATATATTGTGACGCCTCTCGGCAAGGACTCGGATGCGTGCTAATGCAAGAAGGAAAAGTAGTGGCTTATGCCTCTAGACAATTACAGCCGCATGAGGTGAATTACCCAACTCACGACCTGGAGCTTGCCATCGTAATACATGCCCTAAAAATATGGAGGCACTACTTGATCGGCAATCGGTGTGAAGTATACACCGACCACAAGAATCTGAAGTATATATTCACTCAGACTGAGCTCAACTTACGGCAAAGAAGATGGTTGGAACTATTGAAGGATTATGACCTTGAATACACTATCACCCGGAAAGGCCAATGTAGTGGCCGATGCCCTAAGTCGGAAAAGCTATTGCAATCCCGCCTTGGCACGACGGCCCCGACCAGAATTATACCATGAGCTCCAAAAATTCCGAACGACCATGGTAAACAAAGGAACACTCGCCACTTTGGTAGTCCAACCTACCTTAGAAAGTCTGATCCGAGAAGCCCAGAAGGGAGATAAGGAAATCGAGATCATTAAGGAGAAAATTTCTGAGGACAAGGCACTTGGATTCTTGATGGATGAACAAGGAACTCTATGGAGCAGAAAGAGAATATGTGTGCCCAATAACAAGGAACTAAGGAACCTTATCCTTAAGGAGGCCCACGAATCCGCATACTCCATACATCCCGGCAATACAAAGATGTACCAGGATCTTAAACAACATTATTGGTGGTCTGGGATGAAGCGAGATGTCACCGAATATGTCGCCACGTGCGATATCTGCCAAAGGGTTAAAACCGAGCATCAGAAACCCGCAGGATTATTGCAACCCTTACAAATTCCGGAATGGAAGTGGGAAGAAATCGGAATGGATTTTATAACAGGCTTGCCAAGGACGCCCAACGGGTACGACTCGATTTGGGTGGTCATAGATCGCCTCACCAAGGTAGCCCACTTCATACCTATTAAGACCACCTACGCAGGCAAGAAACTAGCAGAGTTGTATATGACCAGAATAGTCTGCCAACACGGAGTTCCCAAAAAGATTGTGTCAGACCGAGGAACCTAGTTCACCTCAAGGTTTTGGTAACTACTACATGAAGCCCTGGGAACCCATCTCAACTTCAGTACTGCATATCACCCTCAAACAGACGGACAAACCGAAAGGGTGAACCAGATTTTGGAAGATATGTTCAGAGCATGTGCCTTGGACTTCGTAGGGACATGGGACCTTTGCCAGCATCAAGATGGCCCCAAATGAGGCACTGTATGGACGCAAGTGCCGTACCCCACTCTGTTGGACTGATGTGGGGGAAAAACAAGTATTTGGACCCAACCTTCTGAGGGACGCAGAAGAAAAGGTAAAGATAATAAGAGAACATCTGAAGGTCGCCCAATCCTAACAGAAGAGTTCTGCCGACAACCGACACCGCGACTTGGAATTCAAGATCGGAGACCACGTATACCTAAGGGTATCACCGTTGCGTGGAATGAAGAGATTCGGCATGGCAGGAAAGTTGGCCCCCAGATTCATAGGCCCCTACCCTATCACTGCTCGATGAGGAGAAGTCGCCTACTAGATACGGTTGCCCCCTGAACTTGCGGACGTGCACAATGTATTCCACGTCTCTCAATTGAAGAAGTGTCTTCGCGTACCCGAAGAACAAGTTCCTCTCGAAGACATCGAGCTGAACAAGAACCTGACATATGAAGAACGACCAATCCGGATCCTAGAAGAAGCCGAGAGACGTACGCGAAGAACCTCTGCCAAGTTTTACAAGGTGCAATGGAGTAATCACTCAGAAGAAGAAGCACATGGGAACAAGAAGACACTTCGGTAGCATACCCTAAGTTATTCGCATTAGTTTCGGAATCTCGGGTCGAGATTCCCTTTAGGGGGGTAGGTTTGTAATGACCGTATTTTATCTTTGTGCAAAACTATTTTAATAAAAAGGCTAGATTCAAAAATTTGGCTCCTTAATCGATCTGGGGTTTTGTGCCATATGTGATCTCAAGAAAAATTCTTAAAAATATTTAAAACAGCCCCAGAAGCCTCTGTGGAACTCCCCAAATTTTTGCAGAATTTTTTAAATCCCATTCAAATCAATTTCCAAATTCAAAACCTTCAAAACCCTTTAAATCAGCCCCTGGAAAATGTGAAAACCTACTGTGCTTACCAGGCCGACCTCCTCCTTCTCGGCCTGGTACTGTGCCCTCTACGCGGCCTGCTCGGTTGCCCTCGCGAGTGCATGCACGGAATTCAACTCCCACGGGCCGCACGTCAGCCGCTCTCCTTTGCCTCGCTCCTCGGCCACTGGATGCGATCGCGTGGATGGCCTGGATCGCGTCTGCCGCACGGCCCCGCTTGTCAGCCGATGCGCAATAGCATCGTCTTCCTCCCGCCGCTCCCCTCTCTCTCTCTTCTCTGGATTTCTCCCGATTCCCTCTCTGTTCTCACTCTCGCGTCATCAATCCCCGCCGCTCCTTGCATGGCGCGAGACACTCCGCCATCATCACCCCGCCGCTCGTTGCACGGCACGAGGCGCGCCCCGCCATCATCACCTTGAGCCCAGAAACAAGAAGCTAGCCGTCGTCACATTTCTCAGCATCGAGCCCGGAGGTCGACACGCACGCCGTCCAGGTCACTTCGTCTCGTCGCTTCGCCACTCTCTCGCGTCTATTTTTTTTCCCTCTACAACCGGTAACGTGAGCCACAGCGTCCGGCGCCATTGATTAACCTCGTCGGCCGAGCTCGAGTTTATCTCCTCCCCCTCTGCCTCTGCCCGCTGTCCGCTAGCGCCGGAGCTCCCCTATAAATAGATCAGCCCTCCCCTTCTGTCGGTCACCAAGAAACAAGCACGAGCAAGCTCGCTGACGTGAATCCTCTCTCTGCCACCGCCATTAGTGTTCTGACCTGAGCTCCCCTCATCGCTACAGACCCTCACCGGCCAATCCACGCCACCGCCGAGCTCCCCTAATCACAGGAAGCTTCACCACCATTCCCTGTTGCCGATTAACCACCAAATCAAAAATGCCCAATTTCGCCGCCCCCGTCCGCCGTCACTGCCGCTTTGTTCCTCGCCACAGACACAAGTAAAACCCAAATTAATCTCTCCCCTAGCTTCCTCTCATAATACCGCACCCAAACCATCCAGTCCAGAGCCATTCCACCGCTAATTTTGGTCGCCGGACGAGCTCTTCTTCCGCGCCGCGATGGTTCTGTGTCACCGTCGCTGACCTCCTTCCCTCATCCGTCTGGCCAATCCGAGACGATAAGCCAGTTCGTCGTCGTCTCCGCTTTTTGCTGATGCCGGCCGCTTACCGATCCTCACCGCCGCCGGCGAGATCGCTCCAGACGACGGCCAGCCATCGACTCCTCTGCCGGTCGCTCCCTATACCCCATTCGGCACTCTGTCTCCCTCTCAGTCCCTGACATGCGGGCCCCGCAATACCCTGTCCAGCGGGCCCGACTCCCTAGTCTCTCCCCTGTCACTTCCAAGCGAGCCCTGTCCTTTAAGTGCACAGCAACCACTGACATGAGGGCCCATGAAACACAGTGACTCCATCCTCTCTCTCTCACTCTCTGACATCTTGGTCCCACCGGCCAGTCTCTGCTCCCTCTCATTCACTGTAGCAATAGGACCCACATGTCAGCCTCAGTGTCTCTTTCTGACCCAGTGACCCCACCTGTCAGCCTCTGAGCCTTTTTCCTTTATTTCTTTTTATTTCTTTCTTTCCTAAAAAGGCTTTAAATCCTTTTTATTTTTAGAAAATAGCCCAAACTTTGAAAATTCATAACTTTTAAACCATAGCTCCATTTTGAGCCATTCAACTGTCAAATTTTCTAAATTGAGATCTACCCATCGGCACTATTAGTTATATAAAATAGGTTCTGATTTTTGGTGTTTTTATATGTTTTCTTTTGCGACGCATAGAGGCCGTTTTCGAGGAGTCGCCGCAGGACGCTTTTGTCGAAGACGCGCAAGACCTCGAGCAAGGCAAGTCACCCTTGACCATGTTGGACCCATGATTTAAAATTTATTTTAATTTCCAAAACTTACATAATTAGGAACACGACTTTAGCGATCGCGATTCGTAATCGAATCTGTCCGGCTTGACCTATTTGCTGGCATTGACCCTACCTTGGATAAATTGATGACCTGAACTTTGTAACCCCGTCATCTTGATGTTCGTACTTGTGTACGGATGTCGATGACCCCCTTTTTACCTACAACAAAATATGACGATGGAAAAATCAGGGTTTTAGAGTGTTTTTTTTAAAAGGTCCTCGACACCCTTGGTCGAGAAGTTTGCGAAATAAAATAGTTTTACAAAAAGTGGTCATGGGACGTCGCTGCCTGTGTGGCTCCGGCTCTGCATGATTATTAAGGACCGTTTCTTGAGGAATTGCACTGAGCATAATACAGTGCGACCACAGGTGGAATGGGACACCCTGGCCAAGTAATTAGTATTCCCAGAATGGTTTTCAGTTGCTAATAAATGTGGGACCGGCTGGGTGCCAAGAGGGCGATATACCCCCGTCCTTGAGTACAGGAAATGAGTTCCTGGTACTTGGTTGAGTATGAGCACCCATTTATAGGGGAACGTGCTATCCTGGGAAGGCTTTGGAATGGCCTTGTCGCGAACCTCCCCGCTTGGCCAGTGTGGGAGTAAGCTCGCGTCGTGTCGGAAAAGCGTACACCCTTTGCAAAGGATTGTTATGAACTGTTCGAACAGCCGTACCCACGGTTATGGGCGAATGTGAGGTGATTCCTCTAGCGTAGACTTTCTTTTATAAATATCTGTGCGATTGTTTTGTGGGTTGGGAATCGTTACCAGAATCAGTCTGTGTGACTAATGGATGGCCTATGTGTCCTGAAATGGGCCTAAGTGACCCGGGGTGTTGGATGACACCAGAGTTGAGTTGCTTGAGCTAAAGTGACAAACTTTGAGATGAAGAGAATCCACTTAAATGGAGGTACCTGAGGAGGGTACGCTTCGAATTGGAAATTGTGATAAGTCTCAGACTTGTGGAATGGGTTGAGACACGAGTCTCTTCCCGATTAACTTAACTGTGGTGAGTTGTTGCAAAGCAACTCACGGAATGAATTGAAGCGTGAGCTTCTTTCCGACAACTTAAAGAGCACACTTAGAGTTTTAAACCACAAAGTCTTTAAAAACCCCTCTTGCAAAAATAACCCTAACCTTCCTTTGCTAACCTTACATGCCACATAATTCCCGTGACTTGTTGAGTACCTCGAGTACTCACCCCCTCCTGCTTATCTTCTCCCAGAAGTCTACGAAGATGAAGATCCTTCCATCAGCCAGTACTACCAAGAGCAAGCCGAGTACGATGAGTTTTTGGGTTTCGGTCTAGGTCTCCAAGCTATGCTTGTGGGTATAGGTCTACCTGTGTATCTTTTTCCGCTGCCTACTTTTGTAATGTAATCGTTGCATGTCCCGGGGTCTGTCCGAAACTGCAACTTATGTAAGGACTATGTTCACTAAATAAAGCAGGTTTGGCTATGATCCACCGATGTCTTGTATGTACCAGCTAGTCTTCTGGGACTGGTACAGGTATTACAGGTAACAACATTCCCCTTCTGTTACCTGTACGGGTTAGCGGAAGAGGGGCGCTATAGATAGAGAGTAGGCCGGTTCCTATGATTGAAGATAGAGTAGGATTTGGTTTCATATTACCTTGCATAATAAGGAAAGAGATATAGTACTAGTCAGATACTCTATGTACTGATAAAAAAAGCACTTGATCGTATCGACTGGGTTTCTTACCGTGTAATCCTCTTCCCTCCACTATATAAGGAGAGGTAGGGAACCCCTTGGGACAGATGATTCCACGTACCAGTTGGAGGAAGAACTACAGGGAAAACGCTATTTGCATTTTTCTTTTGTGTTCTTGTTGTGAAGTTGCCGGTTCGTTTGGATGCCTTTCAGAATTTTTGTCCCCTCTGGTTTATGTATCTCTATCACGATCACCGAACTCATTCCGTGACAATAGATGGTTGCCGCCTTCGTTCGAATGCCTTTCTGACTTTTTTGTCCTGGTCCATGTATCCCTGTCATGATCACTAAACTCATCTTCCTGATAATAGACGGTTGCCGCCTTTGTTCGGATGCCTTTCTAAATTTTTGTACCCTCTAGCCCATATATCTCTATCACAGTCATCAAACTCGTTTCCCTAACAATAGAGGGTCTAAGTCTAACTCATTATCCCTCCGTAACAAGAAAACCAATTTATGTGAATGAATTTAGACATAGACAATCTGAATATATCTAGATTTATCTCTGTAAATTGGTTTTTTATTTTTAAAATGGAAGGAGTTTATTTTTGGAGTTCAAATTTATCCCAAAATATAGCTATTTCTCTACCTATTAATCATCTCAATCAATTACAACCATTCTCCATTTATTTTCTTTAACTACTTTCTTCTCTTAACCGATCACAACCTTTCACCATTTAAATTTAACCATTTTTTTAATTTTCATAAAAAGCTCTAAAAATACTTATATTTTGGGACGAATGAAGCACTAATTAGTACTGCTATCTCTAATGCTCCGATATCCCCTGATGTCTACTACTCCGTGTCATCTTACTCATGATACGATGATGCGTCATGTCTTTGTTTACTCCCGTGGTAGTGGACGTCAGCGCTGAGATCGGAATTGTTTGATCCAGCCTACCCGCTCCGTTGGAGAGAAAAGAAAAAACAAAACCATGGCATATTGAGTCAGCTCTAGTTCCGAAGAAAAAACTATATTAATTCTTATTAATTAAAATATAGTATTAATATGTAGGTTAATGAGAGATATTGAAGAGAAAATTTTTTAATTTATGGATTAAGGGTATACAAGAATATAAAAATTAGTTTATTTTTAAATAAAAATTAAATTTTAGTGGTTGATTTATTTTAGACAAAAAGAGAACAAGTGGTGCCCAAACAATCAGGCTTGTGGATCTCGAGGCCTACCAGCCGATTAATAAACCATATCTGCTGCTTGCCGAGACGGCGAGACGGACTGACGGAATACTAGTAGTAGAAGTCATTTACGTGCTGGCCACTTCCTGCTTCCGTGTGATCCCATCTTGTACGGTAGTATATGCAGCCAAATATTCGCGTCTTTTCAAAAAAAAGGCAAATTGTTCACAACTCCTTTTACTTTTAGACATAAAAGCTTTCGCTTATGGTCATTGCTCACAGAAATGGCCCTAACGTCAGCTACCTGACCTCTCCTTTCCTCGTCTACCAGTAGTAGAACTGCTGACTTCACTGAAACAATAGTCCTCAGAAATTGATTCTGGATAAATTCCTCAAAAACATTATAAAGTTCATGTGAAAATTTTTCTGGTGCTGTAATACACCTTGAGGCATGTCAACGTTGCCCACCATGGCCTTCTTTTTGTTGCCAAGAAATGAGTTACTTACCATTCAACGCCGCTCGCACTATATATGCGGGTGCGTGTCGATCAGAGCCGTATTGATAAACCAATTCGAGTGCATTAGTTTCCCTTTTTTTGTATCCCGTTTGATCGGAACAACTGGTAGCCATGAGGACAAAGACGTTTGTGCTGTTCCCGTCGCTGGGCGTTGGCCACCTGAACCCCACGGTGGAGCTGGCCAAGCACCTGCGCCGCCGCGGCCTCGGCGTCGTCGTGGCGGTGATCGACCCGCCCGACAAGGACGCCACGACGGCCGAAGCGATGGCGCGCCTCGCCGCGGCCAACCCTTCCATCACGTTCCGCCTCCTGCCACCGTCGTCCAGCCCGGACGCCGACGCACACCCGGTCAGGCGAACCCTGGACACGCTCCGGCTCGCCAATGCCGTGCTGCGAGAGCTCCTCCGCTCGCTGCCCGCCGTCGACGCCCTCCTGCTCGACATGTTCTGCGTCGACGCGCTCGATGTCGCGGCCGAGCTCGCCATCCCCGCCTACTTCTTCTTCCCCTCCCCAGCCAGCGCCCTCGCCGTCTTTCTCCACGTCCCGTATTACTACCACAACGTGCCGTCGTTTAGGGATATGGACAAGGCCGCGCTCCTCCGCTTTCCAGGCATGCCGCCGATCCGCACCGTCGACATGCTGGCGACGCTGCACGACAAGGAGAGCGAGCCGACCAAGATCAGGTTGTACCAGTTCAAGCGGATGGCGGAAGGGAAGGGCGTGCTGGTGAATAGCTTCGATTGGCTGGAGCGCAAGGCCCTGAAAGCGCTCGCCGCCGGCGTCTGCGTGCCTGACAAGCCCACGCCGAGGATCTACTGCATCGGGCCACTGGTCGACGCTGGCAACAAGGGAGGAAACGGCAGCGGCGAGAGGCACGCGTGCCTCGCCTGGCTGGACTCTCAGCCGCGGCAGAGCGTCGTGTTCCTCTGCTTCGGCAGCAAGGGTGCGTTCCCGGCGGCGCAGCTGAAGGAGATAGCATGTGGGCTAGAGAGCTCCGGCCACCGGTTCCTATGGGCCGTGAGGAACCCGCCGGAGGAACAGAGCACATCCCTGGATCCGGACCTGGAGCGGCTGCTTCCGACGGGGTTCTTGGAGAGGACGAAGGACAGAGGCATGGTGGTCAAGAACTGGGTGCCACAGGCGGAGGTGGTGCAGCACGAGGCGGTGGGCGCGTTCGTGACGCACTGCGGGTGGAACTCTACGCTGGAGGCGATCATGTCGGCGCTGCCGATGATATGCTGGCCGCTGTACGCAGAGCAGGCGTCTAACAAGGTGTTCATGGTGGAGGAGGTGAAGATCGCCGTGTCGCTTGACGGCTTCGAGGAAGGAGGGTTGGTGAAGGCGGAGGAGGTGGAGGCGAAGGTGAGGCTGGTGATGGAGACCGAGGAAGGGAGGAAGCTCAGGGAGAGGCTGGTGGAGACGAGGGACATGGCGTTGGATGCCATCAAGGAAGGTGGGTCTTCTGAAGTGGCATTTGACGAGTTCATGAGAGATTTGGAGAAGAACAGCTTGGAGACCGGAGGACGCAGCTGATCAAGTGGGATTGCCCACGACAGAAGAGCTACAGTCGACAGGTTGATGGTTTCTTGATTGCATTTTTTTTCTCTCTTCGGCACAAGTGAGGGCTCTGCATAACTGTATTAGTGCATCAATGCGTAGCTGCATGCCTGAATCCTTCTACGAGATAAGGAGAAGGCTCGTAAAAATTATTGATCCAGTAAAATTGAATGAGTTGATTGTAGCATCAATGACGTAGTTGTGGCTGCCTGCTATTACCATGAGAAGTTTGCAAATTTTGTTGAGCTCAGCAGCACAGGTGTGGGGAAACTCTTATGGTGTCTCTGAGGGACGTCTCCCCGTTTGTTGAAATATCATTAGATATTATTCATCAAACATACATATACCACTTTAGAGTTGAGATCTTTTACGGTGTTGTTCTCAACTTACACATTAAGATATAAAAAAGACAAATCTAGTAATTATTTGTGTCATCCTCCAATGACCAATGTAATTGTCTCTTGTGTCCAAAAGTTTGTCAACCTTCGGAAGCAAGTATCAACCATTTCTGTATAAGCAGGTTAATAAGTTTTTTTTTAAAAAAAACAGTGAATACGATCCGGCCTCTATATCCATAAGTTGATATATACAAAATGTTATAAATATGAGCACTTAGACTCTAAGCCTCATAAGTCATAACTAAGAAATATAAAAAAAGGCTAAAAGACCAAGAAATAAAGCTAGAAGACTAAGTTTTAAATCTTCTTCTAGCAACAACCTATTACATCATTCGTCTATTTAAAAACTTTGATATCAAAATCGTCTTGGAAGAAACGGTCATATGCTGCTATCGAGCCCTGTCGCGTAGAAACCACACTGAGGCGGTCACCACCGCCGACAGAACTACTTTCCAACCTTCTTTCATTGCACCGAGCATCAATTGGCACTCACCGCCCCTCGCAGAGGGGCCTAACATGACCAAGCACAAGAGGGAGGGAAGGGGCAGATCTAGCCCACACTGCCACCGCTGTGCCATCCCACTGCCACCGCTACCCGCCGTCGCCAAATCCAGCTGTTGCCGTGGGGAAGGTAAGAGCAGAACTAGTCCGCCATGCTGTCGCCATCCGTCGCCAAATCGGGCTGTGGATGTGGGGAAGGGAAGAGCGGAACTAGTTGGCCATGCCGCTACCATGCGCCACGGTGCTGCCCTGACGCCTGCATTCTCCTAGGGGCGGGCCTACCCACGGTTGCTGCTAGACTAGCTGCCCATGGCCATCGCCGGCCTCCCCACTCACGGTTGCCGTTGCCATGCCTATCGCGGCTGTCACCGGCCTTGCTGCTCATGGCCGATGTTCCCTTGCCTCGTGGCCGTCACCAGCCTTGTCGCCTATAATGTCCAGAAATTCACAACTAGAATTCTGAATATTTCTGTGTATTAAATCCCTGTCTATGAAAGCCAAGGTACACAATACCAAGTTGCCATACAGAGTGCGCCTTATAAATAGAATAAAATGGTCTTACATAAATGTAGCAGAAAAAGATAAATAAAGCCTATAAACAACTAGCCACACGGAGGCTTCCATTCCACATGCAGCTTGACGGCGGATCCAGCCTATTCCTCCGTACGATCCTCGTCGGAAAGGTACTCCATCATTGAGAGGGGAAAAGGGAGCAAGATTGAGTATCACCCAAAGTACTCAACAAGTCACACCCGCAATAATGCACAATGCACGAGAGACAAAGATAGGCTCAGGATTTATTTACGTAAAAGCAGTTGCAAACGACAGTAGTTCACAAGCGGGTAAAAGAGTTGTTTATTTAAGCAATATTAATCCATCACCGATCAACGCTACACCACATTGACCAGGCCCAACCATCCATCCTATCCCTACAGCAGATTTTAAGTCAAAATTGTTAAGATGAGACTAATCACGGTGAGTCTTGACCAATACGCTCATAACCGCGGGCACGGCTATTTGAATAGATTTTAACTCTGGCCAGAGATGTACAACCGTACCCACAAGACATAGCCCCACACACGTTCCTGTGTGCTAATGTGTCACCACGACACCCGCGAGAGGTTGTGACAGGACCATTCACGCAACTCCTCCCTAACCATCCACACAACGCTGAGGTTGCACCTACCGATAGGGCACACCGTATCGGCCAGGCTACCCTCCTTGCACCACAATGGATCCAAAAGCCGATCAACCCAACCCTAAGCCGATCCAACTCTATCACGCCCATTCTCATCAACGGTGCCAAGGAGAGGGAGAAGCTACGCTATAAGCCCAGCCGTTACCCACGCTGGTTTGTGGTATGCACGAATAATTGCCCAAGGGGTTCCCGTGAACCGGTCCTTAATTGCCATGGGTGTGACAAGCAAAACCATGCACCCACAACCCACCATTAAGGTCAAATTTTAGTGGTTTAAGTAACCATGTCCAAAGTTCCAATGTCTGACATAAAGTCGAACATCAAATATATAGTAATGAGTATTTACTCCCAAAATGAGCTAATTGATTCTATGCATGGCTAAGCTTCCTAACATTATTTATAATCAGATTATTACACAAGCTACAAAGGCATACAGGGTTATCAAGTTATAGCCATCAGATTGTATATATATAGGTTACCCTTCCCACATGAAATAATGAAATCATGCATATTTATTGATTTAAAACAAATATTTTACAGTAAATGTAACGCCCCGGTTTCCGGGCCGTTAAAAACTATTTTAGTAAAACCCTAATTTCAAAAATTTTGGATTTATGTGTGTGCTTAAGGACTAAGTGCCGTAGATCTCAGATCCAAGCTCCCTTTGAAACTCTAAATCCTTGATCCCAAATTCTTTCTGATTCCGAGACTCGAATTTTGCAGTTCGATTGTCTCTCTCAAAACCCCCTCAGAAAAATTCAAAATCTAAAACCCTTCCGAATCTCTTTGGAAGCCTTTGATTAAAATGCTCTTATTTCACTCCTCCCAGAAATACTCGGGTTTGAATTTTGCAATTCGAAACCCTCCAATAAAACCCTTCGGAAATCATCTCTGAAGCCCTTGTCGAAGGATGAAACTCCGACGGCGGGAAGTCAGGAGACCCCCCTTTTGAGATTCGGCCAAGGGAGTAGTTCTCAGGCGAAGTCGGCGTCAGGAAGAAAGATGGTTAGATGAATCGGCGAAGAAGACGAGAGGAAGCAGGGTTCGGACCGTCCGAATCCCGAGGGCCCGAGCTAGAGGCAGAAGGGTCCGGACCGTCCGAACCGGGTCCGGACCGTCCGAACCAAGGAGATCGCGCGGGGAAGACGATGAACAGCGCGCACAAGGGAGCCACGAGAATTTATACAGGTTCGGGCCACCGGAGCGTAATACCCTACTCCTGTGTGTCTATGTGGGAGAATGTGGTATGCTGTGTTACAAGGTGAGCTCAGCCCGCTTGCCGGCGCTGAGGGAGAAGAACAGTAGGTTGAGAATGAACTCGGGTGCTGAGAGCTGGGAGTTAGAGGTCCTCGCTTTTGCCCGGTGGCTTGGATCCTCCTTTATAGAATTAGGGGAGTCCACAGTGCCCCGTCGCCCTGAGAGAGCTAGGTATGGTCTATCTTGTCGTGCCCGTCCGCCTGCCGTTGCCACGCCAGAGCTGCTGCCGTGGGCGGCCGGAGCACGGAGATGTGACGCGCACGCCCAGGGCCGCCTGCTGCGCCGCGCCTGGAGGAGCGCCTAGTCGCGTGCTGCGGGCGGCTGGTTTGGTCGTCTGGTCGCCCCATCGCTCCGCTGCTACGGGCGGCTGTGGCAGAGCATGTCTGGTTGGTTCCTTGTCGGGCGACCAGATTATGGAGATGTGACCGCGTACGGTTCCGCTCTCCGTCGGGAGACAGGCAGGAGGCACCCCATCGTCTCGCCATTAATGCGGGCAGTTGGGGAGTTGGCGCGCTCCCAGGGAACGCCCCGGGACTGTGCGTGTGGGTCCCGGGACCGGAGAATGTCCCCGTAACGCGTGCCCAGGGAAGGTGGCGCACCCGGGCAAGCGCACCCGGGCGCGGGGTGGTGCCCCGGGCGAGGCGCACCCGGGCATGGGTGGCGCCCCCGGGGAAGGCGCTCCCGGGCCCCGGATCGACGCACCCGGGGAAGGCGCTCCCGGGCCCGGACAGGGCTCGGGCCCGGGCACTTAGCGGGAGAGCCGGCCGTAGTCGGCCACCAGTTGTGCTGAATGCGGGCCCCGGAGTAGCCGACGTGGTAGAAGACCCATGCGACCCCAGGCTCCGTGGGACCCCCAGTCCCGTTTCGCCGACAGCCCTCTACTTAAATCCCCTGATTTTGTTCCTCTCGAAAAACCGTAAATTTCATCGATAACTTCCTCCCCGAAATCTGCCAAATATATATTTCCAAAATCCTCAAATCCCAAGAATTAAATTCAAGTTCTAATATTCCCTCGAGGTACTCCAAATCTATTCCATTACACAATTCCCAAAATATCCCAATTTTGGTAGTACCAGACCTCCTTAAAACTCTCCAGATTTTGGTGGGCCACAAAAATCAATTTTGATTTGAATCCCTATTAGAAACTCATCCAAAATCTCTCCAAATAAATTTCTGGAAAAATGTCAAAGCCTCCTGTATCGCTTGGGCCTCCCTATCTCCCTCTCTCCCTCGGCCCGGCCTCCCTTCCTCCTCTCTTCCTCGGCCTCTGTCACAGCCATCCGAAGCCGGGACCCACCAGCCAGGCCGCCAGCCGCGCCCGCGCCCTCGCTGCCCGCGCCCGCGCCCTCGCTGCCCGCGCCCGCGCCCTCGCTGCCCGCGCCTGCGCCCTCGCACCCGCGCCCTCGCCCGCGCTCGCGCCCGCGCCCACGCTCCCGTGCCCGTGCCTCCAGCCGAGTCCCCAGACGCCGACATGTGGACCCCGCACGTCAGACCCGTCCCCTACCTCCGCTCTCTCTCTTTTCTCTCTCTTCTCTCGAATCCTCTCGCCCGTTCCCGAGCCGGCCGTCTCTCCGCAGGGCCCGCCGGTCAGCCGCTCGCCTCTGCCTCGCTCCTCGGCCGCCCGACACAGACGCACGGACGGATGAGATGGCTTCTTCCGTGCGACCCCGCATGTCAGCCCCGGTGGCACGTCGTCGTCCTCCACCTCCAGCCGCCGCTCGCTCTCTCCTCTCTGGAAATCTCCCGAACCCGCTCCCTGTGCTCCCTCTGTGCCGTGCCTTATCGCCGGTCGGCCTCTTCAAAACCTCGCGGACATCATCATCCACCCCGCCGCCCGCCGCTCAGCGCGAAACACGCTCCGCCGTCGCCGCTGCGAGCTCGCGGTCAAAAAGTTGCTGCCGCCCTCTTTTCTTTTCTCACCGCCGGTCACTCAATGGCATCATGCGCGCACAGGCACACTGCCCCATCTTTTCCCCGCTCCATTTCTTCCCTCAGCCGCGTGGATGACGCAGGCCACAGCGCCGCGCCATTGATGCGCCTCGCCAATCGAGCTCAAGCTTATCCCTTCCGGCCTCCGCCCTCTGTCCGCTAGCGCCGGAGCTCTTCTATAAATAGAGCCGCCCTCCCATTCGTTCAGACACCAAGCAACAAGCCCCAACCAGCCAAACACCAACAACCTCTCTCCGCCGCCGCCATTAGAGCCTCTCTGTACCCCTCCAATTCCATCGCTCCCAAACCCAATCGACCAAACCGCCGCCACCACCGAGTCCCCTGAGCCACCCCGAAGCACCTCCGCCCCTCACCGCCGCCGATTAGCCACTAAATCGAAAACCCCCAAATCCTTCCTCCGCCGTCCGCCATTGCCGTTGCTCCAGAGCTCGCCTTTGCGCATGGTAAGAGCTCGGTTTTTCCCCTCCGTTCTCCTCCCCGCAGAGCACCGCCCCCAGCCGTGTCCATCCCCTAGCTCCGCCTCCGGTGCCGCCGGCATTCCGCCGCCGCCGCCCCTATCCTTCTCTCTCTCCGCCGCTCCTATCTCGTGTCGCCGGCCGCTGTCGACCGCCGTTAATCCAATCCGAGCCGGCCACCTCTTTCCTCATCCTTTCCGCTCCCCGCCGCCCTGTCCCTTTTTCCCGGCGCGCCGCCGCTCGCCGAAATCCTCCCCGGCCGCCGACCACCGTCGATCTCTCTGCCCGGTCTCCAGTTACCCATCCGGCACCCCTCCTCTCTCTCTCTCTCTGTGTGTGTGTGTCTGCATGTGGACCTAGCCACCAACCCTCTGACCCGTGGACCCCCGGTCAGATCCTCTCTCCATCCTTGGTCACTGACATGTGGACCCCAGTACATAGTAATCACACCCTTAACTTCTATCATAGTGACATCTGAGCCATACACCGTAAACTACTCATTTTCTCTCCTTTCTCTCCCAATGACAAGTGGGCCACCCTCAGTCTCCCTCTCTCTCATAGCCACTGATCCCAAAATAATTCCTTTTCCAGAAATTCAAATAATTTCTTTTTAATTCCAAAAGATCCCCAAGCTTCCAAAATTCATATCTTTTCAACCGTAACCCCGATTGAGCCCGTTCAAGTCTCTAAACTTTTCTAAAAATAAGATCTACCTCATGGCACTATTAGTTATTAATAATAGTATATTATTTCTAGGGTTTTGTGTGTGTTTCTCGCGTTCGCGCGTAGTCGACACGTTGGAAATTCGTCGGACGTCGGATTCTCGCGAAGATTGAAGACGAAGTCTGAGGCAAGTCACTCCTTGACCATATTGCTCCTAAATTTAAAATGTTTTGTTTGCAAAAATTGCATTGTTAGTGTGCACGATAAATTGATTGGCCTCGGTTTGCGTGTCGAACCGACGGACCTGCCCGGTAGTTGCATAAACCCTGTAGGTCTTTGATACCCTATTCCTTGTCGCTCCACCCCGTGGTACCTCGGTGACCGTGCTCTCTGAGCATGGATTCCGATGATTCCACTCACAACACAATTGCTTGTCGATTTGGGAAAAATAGGGTTTCCAACCGATTTAAAAACCTGACATGCGATGTCGGTGAGATTTGCGAAACAAAATTTATTTGTGAAAGACTCCGCGGTGCAAAGTGATCGCCTGTGTGGTGGCACTTCGTATTCGCATATAAGGACCGATTCCTTGAGGAATTGCACTGAGCATGTCTAGTGCAACCACACGGGTGGTATGGGACACCCCTGGCTGAGTAATCAGTGTTCCTAGGATGGTTCGGTTGCTAATAAATGTGGGACTGGCTGGGTGCCAAGAGGGCGATATACCCCCGTCCCTGAGTACAGGAAAGTGAGTTCCTGGTACTTGGTTGAGTGTGAGCACCCATTTATAGGGCAACGTGCTATCCTGGGAAGGCTTTGGAAAGGCTTTGTCGTGAACCTCCCCACCTGATCAGTGTGGGAGTAAGCTCGCGTCGTGTGGGTAAAGCGTACAATCTTTGCAAAGATCAATGAACTGTTCGAACAGCCGTGCCCACGGTTACGGGCAATGTGAGGTGATTCCTCTAGCGTAGATTTGTTTGCAAGTGTTTGCGAAAAAGATTTGTGGTATGGGAATCGTTACCAGAATCGGCCTTTGTGGCTGATGGATGACCTGAGTGGTCTGAAACGGGGCTGTGTGACCCGGGATGTCGATTGGCATCATAGTTAGGCTTCCCGAGTGGAAGCAGTTTGAGTTGAGATTAAGGATGGCTTGGAGAGCCATCGAGATGAGTTATGAGATGAGTTACGAATGGCTCGAGGAGCCGCTGAGATGAGATGAGATGAAATGATGTCCCGGATGGGACTAAAGTGAAAGATGAGATTACGTCCTGATGAGGACGAAATTGAAAATAAAGTAATAGATGTTGATACAGTAGAAGCTGCTGGAGGGCAGATCCATTAGGACCGCTGTCGTGATCCGACAGGCGGTATAAGAATATTTAAGATCAATTAAAATCTGGTTAGTCCGCTTGAGTTGTTGAAAAGCAATTCGCGGACAGGATCGAGGCGAGAGCCTCCTTCCAATCACATTGAGACAACCCACACTTAGGTTTTCAAAAGTGTTTTCAAATTAAAATGGTTTGCGAAATAAACCCCAGCCTATCTTTGATAGCTTGCATACTCACATTTTCCGTGACTTGCTGAGTACGTAAGTACTCAATCCATTCCTTTTCTCTCCTCCTTCAGGAAGTATGAAGCTGAAGTGAAGATTAGGGTTTCCTTCCTAGTCCCAAGCCGTTGCTTGTGGATTGGGTTCTCTCTGCGCTGTCGTTCCGTTGTTGTGGTTCTGTTTGCTGGTTGCTGCTCAGGGCTTGCCCAAGGCCGCAACTTGTAAAGGTATATATATGTATTTATGTATTTAGTTATTTGCTGTAGTACATCTCCGTTGACCGCGGGTACCAGCAAGGATTCCTGGGACTGGTACCGGCATCGCGGTTCCGTGGGAGTTGGTTCACGCCAATCTCCTGCGGGGCGCTTCCTCTCTGGTATCACCGTACGGGGGTACCGGGAAGGGGTGCTACAGTAAATAGGTGCAATATGGTTGAGGAAATGATGTAACTTGCCTTGCTTTGGCTCAGCGAACTCTACAACACCCTCGTAGTACACAGGAGGATCGGACACGTAGGTTTCTAAAGCAATGAAAGCACAAACAATTAAAAACAGTACATGTGATCACTGAAAAATGAGCTAAAAGTATTTTTAATAGATTCTTAACATTTTTCTGGATTTAATGAAATTTGAATAAAATTAATCGGAGCTCGTACGAATTAGTTATGAATTTTTAAAGATTCACTGCATTTTTGCTATACAAAATTAAACCCTAAATGATTTATTGCGCATTAATCCGGGATTTATGGCGTCAGCAAACCCGGGGATCGGCACCGACGGGCGGGCCCAATGTGACCGCGCCGCGTGGCAGCCAACGCGGCCGCCACGGTGGACGAGGCCACCGACGTGGTAGGGGACACGGGCGCCCGCACGAGCGCCGCGCGGACGGCCTTGATCTGCCGAGGCAGATCGGACGGCCGTGACCCAACAGGGTGCTGCCCACTGGTTCGGGAGGTTCCGGCGACGGTGTAGAGCGGGTTAGGGGAAGAAATGTCCAGACAGGTCAATGGAATTTCGTGACCAACGTGTGCCGGTGACACTTACCAAGGGCCCGCGACGATGTAAGAGGGGCTCTGGCGGTGAGGGGGCTCGCGGGGATGGCGGCCTGGGTGCTCCGGCATACGGTGAAGCTGGCGGTGGTGAGAGATGGGCGTGGCGGCAGCTACAACGGCGGCGGCACTCGACTGGAGACTATGGAACGCGGCAGTGGCTTGGGACTACGGTGTGGAGGGGGTTGGGATGCACGGGGAGCTTGGGAAGTTGAGGGAAAAGAGAGAGGAGGTGACGGTAAGGGTTTAAATAGGGTCAGTCGGGGGAGATCGTGGCCGAGGCGGCCGAATTTCTCGAAGAGTGGAAAGCGGCGGCCGTGGGGAAGGTTGCGAGATTCTCTCGCGGGCGTGAGCGAGAGGGGCGGAGAACTTGGGGGAAGTGCGCGGGGAGGTAGGGAGACCGGGTCCGCGGCGTTCGAACCGAGTACGGATGGAAAGGGAGGCCGAACGGTTGAGGAGATTGAGGGTGCTGCACGGTTTGGGTGAGGCCAAGATCGGCGGAAGGTAGACGAAGCTGACAGGTGGGCCTGGCTTGTCAACAAGAGGGCGAACGGGCGCGACGGCTAACGCGCAGGGCCCAGCGGGAGAGGGAGAGAGGGGGCGCACGGGGGTGCAGGCCGTGGGAGCAGGTCGGCACAGGAGCGGACCACGGCCTAGGAAGAGAAAAGAAAAGAGAAAAAGAGAAAAGGAAAAGGAAAAAGAATTCTTAGGAGGTTTTTAAATTCCGATAACACATTTTGATTTATTAAAAATACCTCCAGTACTCTAAAAATTCCAATAAAAATCCTGTTAGTGTATTTTGGCAAGAGGAATACAAGAAAAATACTCCTAGCCATGATGGATTGTTATTTTGTATTTTCACCATTAATTAATTTCCTTAGCCTTAATTAAATAATTTCTTGGGGCATTTTCTTGAATGTATTTTTGTGTGGCTCTATTAAGGGGAAAATCTTAGGATGTGACAAACCTAACCCCTTAAACAGAATCTTGTCCTCGAGATTCGAAAGAGCTGGTGAAGAGGTGCGGATGGACGGACCTCAATTCATCCTCTCGCTCCCACATAGCTTCTTCCTCTGAATGGTGGCTCCACTGTACCTTGTAGAATCTGATCACTCGGCTCCTGGTGTTTCTTTCACTGATCTCCAAGATTCAGATTGGTCTCTCCACGTAAGTGAGGTCCTCTTGGATTTCGATCTGTTCTGGATCGGCCTGTTCTGCTGGTACCCTCAGACATTTCTTTAGTTGAGACACGTGGAACACATCGTGTATGCCTGCCATCGAAGCTGGAAGATCCAACTGGTACGCGACTTCGCCTTTACGAGCTTGAACCTGGTAGGGTCCCACAAAGCGCGATGCTAACTTTCCTTTTGTTTGGAACCTGTGTACCCCTTGGAGTGGAGTGACACGAAGATATACGTAGTCTCCTTCCTCAAAGCTTAAGTCCCTGCGGCGGGTGTCGGCATAGCTCTTCTGTCTTGATTGAGCTGTCTTCAATCTCTCCCGAATAATGGCTACTTTCTCCTTGGCTTCTTTGAGTGCATATGTCCCGAATACCTAGCGTTCGCCAGTCTGATCCTAGAAGAGGGGTGTGTGGTACTTCCTGCCATACAAGGCTTCAAATGGTGCCATCTGCAAACTGGCTTGGTAACTGTTGTTGTACGAGAATTTTGCGTAGGGCAGACTCTTATCCCAAGTCCCACCGAAGTCTAAAGCACATGCTCTCAGCATGTCCTTTAATATTTGATTGACTCTTTCAGTCTGCCCATCTATTTGTGGATGGTAGGTTGTGCTGAAATTCAGTCAGGTTCCCAGTTCTGCTTGTAGCTTCTGCTAGAATTTGGAAGTGAACTAGCTACCGCGGTCGGATACAATCCTCTTGGGTACCCCTTGTAAACACATTATGCAGGCCATGTAGAGTTCTGCCAGCCTCTTGCCAGAGTATGCCGTGTGCACAGGGATGAAATGGGCAACCTTGGTGAGTCGATCAACGATCACCCAGATCGAATCGTATCCTGAAGATGTTCGGGGCAAACCAGTGATGAAGTCCATCCGATCTCCTCCCATTTCTTCTCTAGGACTCTGAGCGATTGTAGAAGTCCTGAGGACCATTGGTGTTCTGCTTTGACTCGCTAGCACACATCACAGAGTGTCACAAATTCTGCGATCTCTCTTCTCATGCTGGCCTACCAAAACTTCATCTTGAGGTCTTGGTACATTTTAGTGCTTCCGGGGTGGATGGAGTATTGCGTCTCATGAGCTTCCTGGAGTATCAGGTCCTTGAGTTCCTTGTTTTCTAGGACGCATAACCGTTCTCCCATCTAGACCGTCTCGTTTTCATCTTCCGTGAAGCCCTGGGCTTTTCCAACTCTCATATTCTTCTTGAGCTCCTTAATCTTGGGGTCATTCGCTTGTGCTTCATGAACCAGATCAAAGAGTGTGGGTTGAGCCTCTAGGGCTGCCACGAATCCGGGGCCAACGATGCCCAGATTCAAGCGTTTAAATTCCTCCTGCACTTCCCTGCACGGCACCTTTGCTCAAGCGATGTTGCAGTAGCTCTTCCTGCTCAGAGCGTCTGTTACCACATTGGCTTTACCCAGGTGGTAATGTATTCCCATGTCATAATCTTTAATCAACTCCAGCCACCGTCTTTGATAGAGGTTCAGGTCAGGCTAGGTAAATATGTACTTTAGACTCTTGTGGTCCGTGTAGATCTCATTGTGGTTACCGATGAGGTAATGCCGCCAAATCTTCATAGCATGGACCACTGCAGCCAATTCCAGGTCGTGCGTCCGGTAGTTGCCCTCATGGGGACGCAACTAGCAAGATGCGTAGGCTACGACCCTGCCTTCTTGCATCAACACACATCCTAACCCTTGGTGGGATGCATCGTAGTACACCTGGAAATCCTTCTTGGGGTCTAGCAAGATCAGAACTAGTGCCAACACTAACCTGATTTTGAGCTCCTCAAAGCTGCGGTTGCACTCAGCTGTCCAAACAAACTTCACGCCCTTCTTCAACAATTGTGTCATGGGTCTCGCGATCTTCGAGAAGTTTTCAATGAACCAGTGGTAACAACCCGCGAGTCCTAGAAAACTCCGCACTTGTGTCACTGTCTTGGGCAGTTTCCAGTTGGTAACTAACTCCACATTCGTCGGATCCACGGCAACTCCCTGAGTAGTGATGACGTGCCCAAGGAATTGCACTCTGCTCAGCCAAAAGTTGCACTTGCTAAACTTGGCATACAGCTGGTGCTCTCTTAACTTCTCGAGAACCAACCAGAGGTGTTGTCCATGTTCTTCTACTGATTTCAAGTAGATGAGGATATCGTCGATGAAAACCACCACAAACTTATCCAGAAACTTCATGAACACCTTGTTCATCAGGTTCATGAAGAAAGCCGGTGCATTCGTCAGTCCAAAGGACATAACGGTGCACTCATACAACCCATACCGAGTGATGAAGGCCGTCTTCGGAATATCCTCTTCCCGAATTCTCAACTAGTGATATCTTGATCGCAAATCTATCTTGGAAAAGACAGTGGCTTGCTCCAACTGGTCGATGAGATCGTCAATTCTTGGTAAGGGATACTTGTTCTTGATTGTAACGTCATTTAGTGCACGATAATCCATGCACATCTGCTTTGTTTTGCCTTTCTTTTCCACAAAGATGACCGGTGCACCCCAAGGTGACTTGCTTGGTCGGATGTAGCCCTTCTACAGCATGTCGTCAACTTTCTTCTTGACTTCCGCCATCTCGTTCGGTGCCATTCTGTAGGGCCTTTTATATATTGGGGTTGTTCCTGGTGCCAGATCAATCCTGAACTCGATCTCTCTTTTTTGTGTCATTCCTGGTAGATCTTCAGGAAAAACATCCGGATACTTTCTTACTATCGGAATGTCTTCCATCTTCATGTCTGGTTTCTTTCCGCTGTCCGGCTATTCCTCGACTGCAACATGATTCAAATTTGCATCCTGACTCTATGGCACTGGTGATTTGAAGGTAACTACCTTTCCTTCCGGGCTAGTCACTGTAATGGTGCGGTCGGCATAGTTGATCACTCCTTTGTGCCGGGTTAACTAATCGATCTCTAGGATAACATCTAGGTCCTTGGATTCTAGGAGGATGAGATTGGCTAGAAAAGATGATCCTTCGATTTTTAGGTTCACTGAGGGACTATAGTAAGCTGTGGTCATGCGGTTCCTAGGGGTGTGAACCCGCATGGGGATCTTAAGTTCCACTACTTTTATCCCGTGTGTCCCTACAAATTTCTTTGATATGAATGAATGCATTGCACCAGAATCAAAAAGTACTGTTGTAGGGATTGAGTTCACGAGAAACATACCAAGTACCACTTCTGGTGCAGCCTGTGTCTCCTCTGTAGAGACGTGATTAACACGCCCCTTGATCACGGGCTGGTTGGCGTTAGGGTTCTGGTGAGCTGCGGGCATGGCGCCAATGCGCTTCGGTTTTGGGCACTTGTCCGCGAAGTGGCCCTGCTTGTTGCAGTTAAAGCAAATGAGGGTCTTTCCCCCACTGTCCTTCCGTGGCTGTCCTTGCTGAGCTAGCACCATTGGTGGGCGCGGAGCGGGGTGACGGTTGTGTTATCCGCTGTTGTTGTTGCCCCTAAAGTTCCCAGCCTGGAATGGACATTGCTAGCGGACGATCATGGTGGAGGGTTGTCGCACCCAGAAATTCACCAAAATTTCCAAAGCTAATTTGTGCAATAAATCCTCGTCCAGGAATCAGCGAAGGTACATAAATTGACAATTTAATAAACATAACCAAAACGATATAATGATAAATACTTACAGAAGAGGCACTTAGTCCTCACACAGAAGAAAGTAGCAGCGGAACGGCAACTAGCGTAGCTTCAGCTCCAAGCTACAGGCAGCTCAACTGGGGTATAAGCCAAACACCAAACTTCTCCTCCTCGCAAAACTTCACTCTGATGATTGCAGTATTGCAAGACTGAGTACCATCCACCGTACTCAACAAGCCACACTAGGAAAATGCAATGTAATGCAACAGGATTCCAAAGGAAAGACATAGTATGGTTCATTTGCATAAACAACATTTAAAACTTTTACGTTTAAAACCATTAAAAACAGTGTAGTTTAATTATTATCAGCATTGAAACAATCTCTGAACAATACTCCAACGCAGTTCAGGCCCAAACCATATTCCCTCCAAACTGGAGCTATCAGATTCCATCATTTATTAGTATTATTAAGTAGTGTGGTACTAATCATAGAAAACATTGCTAGGCCCACCCTTAACCGTGGGCACGGCTATCCGAATAGTTTTACTCTGGCCAGAGGTATACCAATTTACCCACAAGACACAACTCCACAACACATCACCTTAATACCACCACGGTATCTCGGAAAGGAATTGTGACAAGACGCTCCATGTAACCCGCGCAACAAGAGAGCCACCTGTTGGACCACTAGTCTCCGGTAGGGACTGATCAGGTTCCTTGATAGGGAGACGGTCCAACGCGAGACATGGACTTATTGATGCAGCCATGGTGGTCTTATTGACACAGCCACCACACACCGTAGGGCCTCTGGTTGAACGAACTACACGTTGGTTCCTGCCATTACCCATTCTGGCCTGTGGTTAGCACGAGTGTTGCTTCGCAACGAGTAGTCTGCGAACTGGTCCTTAACTGTCACAAGCACCGCTAGCAACATTCACAACCCTGGTGCTCACAACCCACCTTTTAATCAAGTTTTAGTGGACCATTGAATTATCCTCGCACGACCACAGTCGTAAAAGAAATCATCATTTCATGTGAACTAAATATTATAGTTGAAGTTAATGTTACAGCCCAGAAGTTATTCTATAATTTACTAAGCATGGCTAAGGAGAGCCCTAGAGGTAATCTAGCTAACCAATAAATAAAGCTACCTAGTCGCATTTATCCCATAGGTACAATATCCAGTAATCAAGTCAAAGGGGCCATAACCAAAGATTAGGGTTTTCCTGTCCTAATACATTCCAAAAATAAATGCAGAGTTGGAAAGGAAATATAGCTTTAAACATAGGAACAACATGCTCAAAGGTATTGAGAAATCTATGTGACTTGCCTTGCAACAAAACGTCTTCTACGAATCTTCCGAACCCTTCCGCAGACTTCACAATCCTCCAAAACGGTGATTATACACGACTACACATAAAACGATAAAAACCCTAAGAAACTCTAAATAAACAGTACATAAAAAGTACATAAACAGGTAGATCAAAATTTTAGATGAATTTAGGAAGAATAGGTCAAATCGGTGTTCAAACGAAAAAGATACGGCTTTCGGAAAATTGAATTCAGAATAAATCCGAAAAGAAAAGGAAAAAAGCATATTCTCTAGAATATTCTCTCGAAAATTAATTAATAATAGAATTATATTTGGGAGGGGTAATCGAGTGGGACTCGCTGTCATAGGCTAGGCTTATATGGACTAGGTCCATGAACCATATGCAAGATGTCGAAGGTGGACCGATAACAGGAATTCTACGCAGGCCAGAGGGATGAGGTGGCTCAAATGTGGCAGCCCATGTGGCCTTAGGGCTGACGAGGCTTGATCAGAATAGATTAGACAGCTGGGATTTGGATCGGGACTTCTATGAAGATCGAATGGCTCTCAATTAACCAAGATGATCCAACGGTTGAGATTAATTAGGAACCCAAGACCTATGTCCACATGTCATCGTTGTGGGGCCCACTGTCGAGACTGCATGTGGGGCCCGCAAGGCAGAGAGTTCGGCGCCTGTCCATGACGGTGTGTGGCAAGGCGAGGCCAGGAGAACGTCAACGGCTTGGCAGCGGCGTGGACTAGAGTAGCGGCGCTGGTCCGGCGGTGGCACGGGAGGAGAGGCGGCAGGGATTCGGCGATGGGCGGCGGCAAGATGACTGGGTGACGACGCCGGGACGGCGGCACGAAGCAAAGAAGACCGGGAGGCGATGGACAGTGATCTGGGGAGGGGACAGGAGCAACCACCAAGGGGAGACGGCGTCTGCCACGACGAGCAGGAGGGACACGGCGATGGCGGCGGACCTCAGGCTCACTGGCGGCACTAGATCACGGAGACGGCGATAACGGCTCGTCGGTCGGGACGACGGCGACACGACGACGACAGACGGGATCGAGTAGAGCGGCGACGGCGCGGTTAGGGCGCTCACCGGCGACGGGAGGAGACGGCGTCCGATGGCTCCCCGACGGCGGCGGCGAGTGGCTAGGCGACGGAGCGGCTTGCAGGGATGGGGCGAGCTCGGGTTGTGGCGGCCGGCTAAAAGCGCGGCGGGCGGAGCAGAACCGCGGCGGCGGCGGTAGCTGGGGCGGCGGCTATATATATAGGGGAAGAGACCTAGGGTGCAGGGCGGCGGCGTGGGAGTCCTGCCTCGTTACGGGGTGGTGGCGCCGGCTATCGCGGGGAAGGGCGCAGGTGGTGGCGCTGCAGCGGCATGGGCCGAGGCCAGGCGGCGTGGGGCGGGCCAGGCTGGAGCAGGCCCGGGAGGCCGGGGCTGGAGCAGGCTGGGGCAGGGATGGGCGCAGCGCAGTGGCCTAGGCCGGGAGGCTTGGCCAAGGAAGAAGAACAGAAGTAAGAAGACAGGAGGAAGAAAGGAAAAAGGAGGAGAGAAAAAAAAGAAAAGAAGGAAAAGAGAGGAAAAAAAGAAAATAAAGAAAGAAAGGAAAAGGGAAATGGAGGCTTTTCGAGAAAATTCCAAATTACAAAATTGGAAATTGTGGGAGGATTTACGGAATTACAGGATTATTTTAGAATATTAGAAATCGTGGAAACTAGGAAATACAAGAATACAAGGGATTTTGGAACGCCCAAAATATACGATTATTTTGGGATTTAAAAAAGTTGGAGAATATTCCATGAGAATTGAAATTGGGCACAAACTCTGGAATATTGAGGGTTTGAGTTTATTTTAAAAGGAATAGGATATTTGAGGAAAATATAGGGGGATTTATTTCAAACGGGGATTGGATTTCAAGGACACTAGGAGATTTACTTCAACAGGAAAAGGGATATTTGGGAAGCAATTAAGTTGATTTCCAGGAAAGAGGGTTTTTTTTAGAATCAAAGAAATATAGGGAATTTTAGGGTTCCGGAATTGGATTTATTCCGTAAACCTCGGATTTGGGATTAAACGGGATTTTTCCGGAGTCAGATTTTTCACAGAATTAGGGATTTGAGGACGACAACCCAAGTCCGGCAAAACGGATAAGATGAAAGGGTTTGGGCAAAGAACGACCCGAGATTGGGGATAAGAATTTATTGAAATAATTGCTGAACTGATTTTTGTAATATTAAAATTAATTCTGGAGCTCTGAAAATCCGAGAAAATTTCAGAGAGTGTAATTACGCCCAAATAATTTATTAAAAATGATTTTGACTATGATTTATTAAAGAAAAATTTTTATTTCCCATTTTACTTTACTTAACTGATTTGCTTTATAATTTAATATAAATTCTAAAAAATCAATATTTAATTAATTATTTAATTCCCGAAAAATCGGGCTGTGACAAGGGTCCACCCTGATGCCCTAGCATGACCCTCAGCCTCTAGTGCTGCCCCTGGTGAGCTCGAAATTGGGCCACCTTCCGCTTGCGGTCCATCTTGTTGCGCTGGTCCTGCTAGGGGATTACCTTGTCCACCAACTTCTAGAAGTCAGGGTAGTCACTAGAGAGGAGCTAGTTGGTCAGTTCATCGTCAAGTCCCTCCAAGAACTTCTCCTACCCCTCCGCATCCGTGCGGACATCTTCTGGCGCATAATGCGCCAGGCGGTTGAAGTCATGGAGATATTTTGTGACTGACTTGTTCCGCTGCACCAAGTCTCTGAATTCCCTCTTCTTCTGGGCCACAATGCCGGCCAGAATTTGGGACTTCCAGATGTTGTGGCAGAATTCTGCCCAAGTGACCTCGGTCATGGCCGTGTGGGTCATGAGGAAATTGTCCCACCAAGCAGAGGCGGGACCCTAGAGCTGGTGCGTTGCGAAGGCGACCTTTTCCTAGTCGTTGCATTGGAGAAGGTTGAGTTTCTTCTCAATTGCCAACAGCCAGTCGTTGGCGTCCATGGGGTTGGTGGTGCTCGAGAACATGGCGGCCTAACCCTCAAGAACTTGGGCAGTTTGGATTGGGAAGTGACGGCTGGGATGTGAGCCTGCTGGTGCTGCTGTTGCAAATTGTTCTGCTGCATCATTATTGCCATCATTTGCTTTTGGTTGGCTAGAACCTGAGCAAGAGTCGGGTTCTCGGGTAGCGGGGGTGGCATGTGGTTGGGAGCCCCGTGGTTTTGTGGCACCCCATCCTGTTGATTGGTGGCACTGGCATCACTGGTAGCGCGCGTACCGGTCCTAGTGTTCACCATCTGAAGAGATGGAGTGGAAGAAGGAGAAAAATAGGCGGCTTAAAACAGGAGTGGTAATTAACGATTGAATTAAATAACTGAGGTGCATAGTTAGGAAATATAACAACAGCAGATCAAGTCCTAACTGGGGCGGCCATACCACAACAGACGATATGAACCACCGACTAACCCCCAAAGCAAGCATCCTAACATTACAACTAACATGAAAGCAAACTAAGGAAAACAACAAAAGCTACGGACGACGTCTCTAGTGCTTTGAGCGGCTCTTGCGGTCATCTGAGTCATACTCCGGCTCTTGCTCGTTGCCCATCTCGTCGTCAGAGCGGCTCCTGGACCCACTCACGTAGTCCTCACTGCCGTGTACGACGAACTGGCCTCGCTGCGGGTGCGGGATCCACTGAGGGAGCTGCTATCGTCAGTGGAGGTAAAGTCCTCGTTGATGCTGGTGCCACCTTGGGAGCTGCTATCACTCGACGATGAACTGACCATGCCGCTGGCTAGTGCTAGCATTGGTGCTGGTACGGGGACTGGAGCTAGCACTGGAGTGGGAGCTGGCACTAGAGCTGGTGCTGGTACGGTGTAACGACCCGTTTTTCATTTCCCTGTTGGAATTCGTTTTTTGAAT
Organism: Oryza meyeriana var. granulata; assembly: GCA_003991445.1. Classification (NCBI taxonomy): domain Eukaryota; kingdom Viridiplantae; phylum Streptophyta; class Magnoliopsida; order Poales; family Poaceae; genus Oryza; species Oryza meyeriana. The sequence goes on along the minus strand of RYFJ01001244.1, from coordinate 1,738 downwards.
TCTAACTCCTCCCCTATCCCGTTCAGCTGTGTCCAGTTTTTCTTTCCCTGGCCACCGACTGCCTTTTCCCTTGTGCCGAGTAGATTCCTACTCAGTTCCTAAATCTTGCCCTTACCCTTTGTCCACTCGGCATCTTTGCCGCCGAGATAAGCCCTTGAAATCACCGACTACCTTGTAACCCATGTCTTGCTATTCCGACTGCCCTGTCCACCCGGTTGTTAACGCCAAAATTTGGTATGGCTCTGTATCAGATTCGGTCAAGAAGGAAATTGCAGTTAACTAACGAAAATTGATTCATAAGAAACCGGGTCCAGGAAAGAGCCGTGAAGACCGTAGTATGGAAGATTATTAATTAGGCAAAGTTAATATTTTATCTTTAGGAAACCTGATCTCGTGTCCGGTCGGGTCCTGTTAATGTTTCCTTCTGTAATTAGAAAATCGTGTACCGTGTCCAATAAGGACTCATATCAACTCGGGGTATAAATACGTATGCCCGGGTACTTTGTAATCTATCTACATCAATCAGATCAATACAATTTTGGCGCATCGCCACCCCTTCGACGGGTTCTTTCTTCTCGAGCCGGGCTGCATCGGTTAAGTTCTATCTCCTGCGAAAGGGTAAGTCTCGTCACCCCGGCCACCGCATCGGCTAGGACTTCCTCGGTTAAGTTCGATATTCTAGTCGGTTCACGGTGGACGGCTTACCACGATATATTTATTCTGTCTATGGCGCATCAGTTTAGTTTGATCTCATAGATCGATTAGGTATATCACATCACGCGTGCGCAGATCGTATTGGCTTACTAGGAGCGATTTATCATCAGTTTGTGCTGCATCGGTTGGGTCCGACCTACTAAACTGCCAGTAATAAATCGGTCCTGCTTGGTTGATATTTTTTGCGCAAGCGTCTTATCGGGATGTATAGCCGATAAGTATCATATTTACATCACGACGCATTAGATCTATCGGCCCATCGAGGTCTGTTTATCATCATCAGTCTGTCTGCAACGGTTGGGTCCGATCTACTAGACTGTTTAGTAATAACTTTACTCTTAATAAGCCGATGGGTTTATGCGATGTTTATCGGAGTGTTTAGCCGATAAGTTATTTTATATCCACCGATTTGTCATAAACATGTTTAGAAATCGCTTGCCAAGTCGGGGCGGCACGAAATTGCATATCTCGGTTTTTCCCTTGTGGCGAGACCCGGCGCAGCACGAGCGAGGACTCAGACACGAACAGCATGCAAGGACCCGGGCACGGATAGCAGGCGAGGGCACAGGCACGGACAGCAGGCGAGGGCCTGGGCATGGGCACGGACAGCAGGCGAGGACTCGGGCACGGGCATGAGCAAGGGCCCGGGCACGGGCGCGGGCAGCACCTTTGGAGCGATGCTAGCAATTACTATTGCAATCAGCTGAAGTTCATTCAATCCATTTATTTACGCATTCTGCCTATTTTTTTATCAGTTTACAGCCGATTTTCAAGTATTCCTTCGGGCAATCGCTAGTTTGATATTTGCTTATCATTATTAGTACTGTTCATGCCATCATCGGCTTCCAGTCGGTTGATAAGTGTACAGATATATATCGGTCATCCCGATGAGACGAGGTCCAGATCGGTTCCAGACCGATTGCTCATTGATACTATATTTTTCTATCTCCTTGTCAATGCAGGTCAAATGACTGGCACGCCTACACAGAACCTCAAGATGTAGGAGAATGCACTGGAGAGTTAA
>RYFJ01000122.1:0-60339 GCA_003991445.1 Oryza meyeriana var. granulata | reverse complement strand
ACAGAGAAAGAGCATTGTGCTTATTTATGTCTTAAAAGTATGATATTCATGCCTAGATCACAGTCTCTCTCGCTTACTTGTTCATATCATCGGACGTGGATGGCCATCACAGGCACTACTGTAACGCTTTCGAGGTAACTTAATTCCCAACTGGAAGAAATTGTTGAAACTCAGTCGACGAGGGAAAATAGATCACTAACGTGAGTTATCGTCTGAGGAATTCAAACGAGTAAATTATATGCATCTTTTACAAAGCAATCGCATATCTTAGACGTGACTTCTTAAAGGAAATCTTCCACACCCATTTGTAAAAATAGATCTATTGCTGCCAATATGAATGTAATGTCCTTTACTTGATGGAGATATAACCTGGCAATGCATATCAATTCCCCATCGCTCGAACGGGGGTCCACGGTTTGAATGAATGAGGATCATAGGTCCCCCTCCCCGCCCCCCGGGTGCGGTTGCTGGTCGCTGTAATAATTTCCAAATTTTCTGGCAATCTTGACATCCTTATAATAATGTGCGGCAGATCTCCCACATTGTTGGCACAAAAATATCCCACTACTTCTCCAATATCCACTTCATCCTTATGAGCTGATTGATGAGTTCCACAAACCCCTCCATGCACTTGCCATGAACCACTTGGCTTCTTCTAAATATTAGGCATCTTAGCAGAACTCCTTCAAAAGTTCCGATAAGAGTAACTCCCTAATCAAGCACACATACTTAGTAGCTTATGCGAGTTTCCTAGAAACCGATTGCGAACGGATTTTGTAACGTAGATCAACTATGTTTGCCTGTTCATGCATTCAGCTTTATCGCTGAATATCAGCATCGGCTATTCTCGAGACCACATCGTCTGTCTATTCGGGCGGATGAGACCCCGAAGCAATTGTGTGCAAGATCTTAGCTTCTAAATTCTGTTCTCTAGGAATATGATCTAACAATACCATCCCTGAAATCCTTCAATAGTATTTCTATACATTCGCATAATATGATCTTAAAATCATCTCTGCATTTCATATTCCCTCAGACAATGTGCTTGATCACTAACAAGGAATCTTCAACAATTTCTATGATATCGGGGCGTGCCCCGATAAAACTCCTGTAAAGTTGAAGTCTTGGTCAGCACCGCCGGGGGTCGTATTACGCTTGTTGTTGGCTCGATAGGGGTTTAATTGTAAAACAAACTCAAGAAACTTGCCCCCTGAGACGATAGCAATGAGCAATCCGATACAGATCCATGCTTGCAAACCGAGTCCATCAAAAAATAAAGTCCACGGGAATCGGCTCCACATAATCTTCATGAACTCCTCTGTGTTGCAGCAATCACAAATCGGCTAGTTGCGTTGTCCTTGATCGCTTTCGCCAATTCCGATATCTGTCAAGTCATTAACTCTGTCAAGGAAAATCCATTTCCAAGGTGACCTTTTGGTTTACGCAATTGCGCCTTTTGAGAAACGTACGAGCGCGACGAACATGTATTTTACGCGAATCGGCCTTGCTTGAAACCACGCCGTACATTCAGCGATAGGATGTAATGGGCCTTAACTTTGACAGCGAGAATATAAACAATGCTAATTTTTCTACCGGGCAGGATATCTTGTTTTTCACAATCCAAAAGCCTTTTGCTTAGAATAGAACACGACTCGCTCCTTCCCTTCAAATTCCTGTATTAAAACAGACCCGATGATTTTTCATTGGCCGATAAGTATAACTTGAATGGCACTAAATTGAAAGTGATCCTTCTGCGACGGAATGCAAAATAGGTGGGGAACTTAAATAATTCTTAATTTGATCAAATGCCTTTTGGCTGTTCTAACCCCCCACACAACTCTTGATCGGCTTTCAATTTCAAACAGAGCAAAAGGCTCTATCCTTCCCTGACAAATTGGATATGAATCCTCCTTACAGCAAAATTAAATCTTGCCGATCAAGCGCGACTGTAGCTTTGTCTTGTTGATTGGTGGTTCTATATTCTTATGGCTCTGATGCTCCGTTGATACTTCAATTCCTCGCTCATGAACCATAGAAACCCCAAAGAAAACTGCCAGGGAGCCGAGTACAGCCAAAAGCAGCACTTATTGGGATTCATCTTAATCCGCATTTCTTTGCCTTTCTAGCGACTTTCGCAAATCGGCTATATGGCTTTCAGCACTGCTTGGACTTAACCACCATATCATCGATATACATGAAGAATATATTACAACAATTTCCACTAATAAGCCGATGAGATCCATGATAAACAAATAATAATGGTCATCGGCCCTCTGATATGTCGCAGCCGACACTCAAATTCTTTTTAATCCACAAACGTCCAGCCTGTTTTACTACCGCACTCATATAAGCCAATAGTCCAGGGGGGGGGGACATCGAAACGCAGTCTTATGTATATCTTCTTCTACCATAATGAATTTGATTGTATCAGTGTCTGCATTGCCATCCATGAAGCTAATAATCTTGTGGCTGATGCTGCATCCACCAATAATCTGCTATCTGGGAGGCATTGGGTCCTCATTGGCCCGTTGGGGGTAGCCTAATTCAGATCCCGAAAATCGATACATATTCTCAGTTCCATTTTTCTTTTTTCACTGCCAGTTGAGAGGGGACGATATTAGAACATCAGCCATATGGCACAGCCTTATAAACTTCGCATCAATATAACCTTGGTGATTTCCTGCTTTAATTGGCTCATATAACTCTGCTTTAAATCTCCTTGGAGCCTGTTTAAATGGCCGGATACTGGTTTAAATAGGAAGCCGAGATGTTCGAACAATTGATCGCGCTTAATCCTGCGGGCATTTCATGATCATTCACAAGCAAAACAATTCCCGATACTCTTTCAACAATTTTATCAATTCTTCTCGAAATTCATGACGCAATTTTTTACTTATGTACGTCGGCCTTGGTCTATCTCCTGGTCCTATATCGAAATTTCTTCCAAATCATGCGGCCGACGTAAACCCTTGTTCAACTTCCCTTCGAATCTTCAATGGTGCCCATCAGGTGTAACAATTCCGAAACCGACTTGCCGAATCGGCTGTATCTCCTGACTGGTGGATCTTAAGATAATCCCTCGCCGATACTTTTTCCAGACAAACAATGGACACCATAGGCCTCCCAGACCGGCTGGGACCATTCAAATCAGTCATTGCAATATTGGTCGACTTGATCTACGTAAGATTATCTCAACTTGATCTCCTTTGCCATTGTTCAAACTTGATGCATCGTCGAGGGCACGCAACTAATTTGCGTGAATCCAATCCCTGCCAAGGAGTAGGCTATATGACCCTTTTAGCATTGATAACAAAAAACGTGGTAGGTAAACGTCTTGTTCCCCCACTGTTAATTGGTCACGTTCAACTCAGCCTTTCGTCTCCGAGGATTTCTCTGCCGAAATCTTTTAACTAACCATATTTGTCTTGATCAAATCTTCAACGGTTTTTCCCAACTTCCGATACGTAGCATACGGCATTAGATTAACAGTGCCCCCCCATCAACTAGCATCTTCGTCATCGGCTCCCATTTACATAACCCTTGATATATAATAGCTTTAAATGCCGATGCTTTGATTCTTCAGGCTTATCAAATATAGCCTTGATCGGGTTGGCAGCGTTAATGAGCAAAAACTTCTTCATTGCCTTCCTCATCAGGATGATTAAGTGCTTTATATTCCTGAGTGGCAAAAGAAAACCATGTTTACTGGAGCCGATGGATCAACCTCATCGTCACTTTTCTTCACACGCCATACCGCTTAGTCCTCTTGTGACGATGATCGGTCTTCCTTGTGATCTCGGCCGTTGTTTTTTCCTGTTGCTCTTGGTACGTAGCCGTTGTGCCCTTCTTTTCTGATTCTTTGTAAATATTCCACTAGGACACTACTGAGGATTTTGGATTTGTTGTTTTTCACGCAATCCCTCTTCATCATTTTCTTCAAAAAATTCTTCATGGATCGACCCTAATCGGCTATGTACCGATGCTCTTTTTTCAAGCAGCAGATCTCGTGAAAATTCTTCATGCTCAAAATTCCGAGATCTTGTAGCATTACATTCAGGACAATCTCTGATCGATGACCAATCTTTAATCCCTCGGCTTTCCCCAGCAAAATTGGAAGAACGGGCAATCCCAATGTGGATTATATCTCTCCTCGTATGACGAAGCCCGTTGTTCCTCTTCGCGCCTTGCATATTTATCTATCAGCTGCGATGAAGTAACTCTAGATCTCCTAAATTCTCAATATCTTCCTTCATCGGCTTGATCCATCAATGATCCTGCATAAACCATGTTCACGGGGAATGGATGTCCGTCAATTTTCATCGGCCTTTTGTCCTCAAATTTGATCCTTCCCTGTTCGACAGCCGATTGGATTTGTTGCCAAAAAAATTTGCATTCATTGGTGTGGTGCGATATCGTGTTATGCCACTTGCAATATCTCTTCTTCTTTAGCTCTTCGGCTGATGGAATTACGTGATTTGGCGGAAGCTATATCTGTTTTTCTTGTAGCAATAGATAGAAGATTTTATCGGCTTTATTGATGTCAAAGTCATATCACTCCTCCTCACCAATATCCTTTACCCACAGGCATGATACTGATTTCTTATTTCTAGCCCATTCCGCCAATCCAACTTCAACATCGGATCCTTCATCATCTGAGTCTGATGAATAAGCTTGCACCTGAGCAACCCTTCTTTGAAACCTCTCCTTTTTTGCTTCTTGAAATCGGCTTTCATGAGCCGATACCTTCTATACAAGGTGCGCCAGGCTCTCGAACTCCTGCGATGAAAACCTCTCTTTAATGGGAGCTAAGAGACCCTGGAAAGCTAACTCAGCTAGATGCCCATCGCTTAGATTCAAACTATAACATCGGTTTCTAACGTCCCGAAATCGCTGGACGTATTCCGGTACCGTTTCGTCTAGCCTTTGTTTAACCGATGTCAGGTCTGTCAGCCTCATCTCGTGGATCCCAGGAAAAAAGTATTTGTGAAATTGTTTCTTCAGATCGGCCCATCCTCGAACTGAATTTGGTGGTAATGAAGAAAACCATGTAAAGGCCGATCCAAATAATGACAAGGGAAAAAATCTAACCCTCAAAGCCTCCTCAGCCGATGCCTCTGCACACTGTGCCAAGAATCGGCTAATATGCTCTACTGTAGATATGCTGTCCAGTCCTGAGAACTTAGAAAAATCTGGGACTCTGTATCGGTGTGGTAATGGAACTCTATCAGACCACTCGGGATACGGATGCCGATACATAATTGTTTGCTCCTTTGGTTTTATCCCAAACTGTTCTCTTACTATTTCTGCAACCCTTGTCGATAAATCTTCCTCCCTTGGGATCTCTTGTTGATATTGTATAGGTGGAGTTGGTAGCCGATTCTGCTTAGGATATTCTCTCTAATAATTACCTGAATCGGGAGCACCTCCTTGGTAATTTTGTTGATACCCTCCATAATAAGCCGTTTGATGGTAGCCTGAAGGAATATCTTGTTGCCCCCCAGCCTAGTTCTCTATTTGTGAAAACAAGTTTTCCGGTACATCTTTTCTGGTGCCAAAAGTGACTTGATTTGGCTCCATTTTTGGCGGAAGATAAACAGGACCTCGATTAGGCTCTTGAGCAATCGACCCATCCACTGCCTTCTTGATAAGGTTATGCAGCGTGTTCACCAATATTCCTGATTGATTGATAAGCACGTGATGCACTGCTTCATTTACGATCTCTTGTAAGGGTTTTGGTGGACTTTCAGGTGATGCATAGCTCGATTCACCAACCAGAACTGGTTTTGGAAATTGTGTTTTCTGAATCGGCCCTTGTCACGTCATGCCAAAAGATTCCAAACAGAGTTTCTGAAAATTGGCCATATTCTGCTCGACTTGCTGTTTCTGCTCGTTATTTAGATCTTCCATGCTGACCGAAATCACGTTGTCTATTTTGATCTCTTTTCCGGCCATGTCGAAATTCCGTGTCCCATCGGGCGTGCCAAAAACATGTTGACACCGAAAATCACCAGCAGCGTTGAGAATGAGCTGATGATCTTGTTCGATGCACTAGACACGCGAAGGCCTGGGAGATTTGCTTAACTCCAGTGCAGGTCCTAAATTCGAGGTTCGTAGGCATGCTAGTCAATTTGACCCTGCAATTGACAAGAAAATAGAAATATTAGATCAGTGAGCCAATCGGCTGGAAGCCGAATTGGACTTGTTTCATCGGCCGATAGCCGATATGAACTAAAGCACTTATACATTGACTGGAAGCCGATGATGGCATAAGTAGGTAAAATAAATAAATTGACTACCAATAGAACATGTGTATCGGCTAGAAAGCCGATGATAATGTAGACAATCAGAATAATAGACTGCAGTCGGCTTAAAAGATAACTTATCGGCTAGGCACTCCGATAGAACATTGCATAGACACCCATCGGCTTAACAAGGATAAATCTATCATTATGAATCTAGTAGGTCAAACTTAACTGATGCAGCACAGATTAATAATTAAAAGAACCTCGTTGAGCCGATAGATCTAATGCAATTGTGATGTACGATAACTTATCGGCTATACATCCTGATAAGACGCCTGCAGAAAATCAATCAACCTAGCAGGAATAACTTATCGCAGGCAGTTTAGTAGGTCGGACCTAACCGATGCAGCACAAACTGATGATAAATTATCCCCAGTAAGCCGATATATCTATGCACGCGTGATGTGATATACCTACTCGGACTATGAGATCAAACCTTACTGATGCAGCCGTAGATAGAATAGGTATATCGTGGTAAGCCGACTACTGTAGATCGACTAGAATATCGGACCTAACCGTGGAAGTCCTAGCCCATACGATAGTCGGGGTAACGAGACTTACCCTCTCGCACGAGGTCGAACTTAACCGATGCAGCCCAGCTCGAGAAGCAAGAACCCGTTGAAAAGGGTGGCGATGCGCCAAATTTGTATTGATCTATGTGATGATTTACAAGGCACCCGAGCATGCGTATTTATACCCCGAGTTGATACAAGTCCTTATTGGACACGACGCACGATTTCCTAATTATAGAAGGAAAACACTCAAAAGACCCGATCAGACACGAGATCAGGTTTCCTAATGGAAAGAAATACTAACATTGCCTAATTAATAGATAAGATATTAACTGCCTTTCCGTGGTCTTCACAATCCCTTCCCAAACTCGGCTTCCTCCGGATTAATCCTCGCTAATTGACTGTGATTTCTTCCTTAATCGAATCTGATAAAGAATCATACCAAATTTTGACGTTAACAACATCGCTGGCACTAGTGTAGCCACCATCATCGGTAGCAATGAGAACTCTCTGGTTCGGGCAATCACATTGCACATGCCCCATCCCTTTGCACTTGAAGCATTGGATATCTCTTGTTTGCCTCATGGAAGTAGCCGATGATGCACTTTTTGTGGGTGCTTGCGAACGAACAGATTTACTCACCTCAGTAGCACGGGATGTTGGCGCTGATGCCTCTGATTGCACTCGCTTGTTCCTTCTCATTGGTTGCCTTCCCTGCAATTCCTGTTCAGCTAACATAGCTAGGTGGAACAATCGGTTAATAGAATTGTATTCTTTATAGGCAATTATGTTCTGAATTTCATGTCTCAATCCCCCATAGAACCGAGCCATCTTATCCTCCTCATCCTCCTGTACCTCACAATGCAACATGCCTATTTGTAGTTCTTGATAGTATTCTTCTACAGACTTATCACCTTGGTCTAGGCGTTGCAAACTTTTTCGCAAATCTTGTTTGAAGGATGGAGGAATAAATCTACCCCGCATAGCTCGCTTCAGTCTATCCCATGTGTCAGGTTCTAGGCCAGATTTAACTAGTTCACTCCACCAAATAATAGCAAAGTCCTTGAACTCACTAGTTGCTTGCCTAACCCTATGAATTTCAGGAACTAGATGGGAATTAAACTTCTGCTCTACTGTCATCTCCCAATCTAAATAAGCCTCAGGGTCATATTTTCTAGAAAAGGAAGGCAAGGTAAATTTAACTTTAGCAAAAGGATCATCATTACCTCACCCTTGGTGGCGTTACCTCCCATACCTTGCCGGTTGAATCGCAGCCGTTGACATAGGCGCTCGTCACGAAGTTCAGCGTGTGCATCACTATTGTCGGCTTCCTCGTCTTCATTACCTTCGTCATCATCAACAAGTGGTGGTATTGGGTGACGGTTTGCTGCCAGCTGCTCGATGCTATTAGTGAGGGTGGTAATGCTCCCCACTATAGCCTGGAGGTCTTCCCACATAGCATTCACGGCAGCTACATTTTTCTCAATCTTCTGATCTTGCTTAGTGATCTCCTTTTTTGAAGCACAATCAGCGAAATCATTCACCTCACCTACCATGGTTAGTAGAAAATAGATAACAAACATCACAAAAGTATGATCCCTATCAACTACTAGGCACTAGAACACACACTCTCAAATGTCTTACCTTACTCTTACAAGAATCTTACCAATTAAAGCAGGCGGTACGACTCGGAGAGGTGGGATGTTTGACGACAGTAGGGGTGCGATTGCGAGGATCAACCTGTACTGACCAGAAGTGTGTGGATCTCTAAAGGCACTGTATTGTAGCAAGGGTTAGCAAAATTCAATAACAGAATAGCAAGGCTGAATTAGTGTTCCAAATACTTGTAGCAGTCGCTGGCCGAGACACGTTCCTAGAACCAGCCTAACAAGCGAGAGTAAGAAACAAAGGACTTAGGACAACTCTCTCTCACCAAGTCTCTCAAAAATCTTGAAAGATCAGCTTAGCAAGACTGCTCACTGAAAACAACTCTCTATACTTTTCTTTATCTTTTTTCTCTTCTCTTTTTTTCTTTTTTTTCTTCTAGGAGTACACCTAGTACACAAGAAGCAATCACAAAAATTGGTAGCTTGATATAATGCACGGAGTGACCCTGGAAAAACATGCAGAGGCGCTTTGAAAAGCGTGTAGGAACTTTGAGGTTTGAAAACTCAGTCTTAGGCCAAATTTTGTGATTTTAAATTGGCCAAACCTGACAAAGTCTGAGAGAAGTGGATGTAAAATTTTCTGTAGATGTCTGTAGATATAAAATTTGCCCAATTTCGAGTCCATATGCAAAAGTTATAGCTGTTTTAAGACAGGTAGCGCGAACTAGGGTTTCGCAGCTCAACCTTGTTGCTCCGGTTAGAGTATAAGTGCCAATAGGTCAAGCGGGCCGACAAGGAGGCTAGCGATGCAGGGCGATTGACACAAGGTGGCTTGCGACCTATCTAAAAAGGCTTGCAAAAGCGGGTTAAAAGCTTAAGGCGGCTTGCAAACCGAAACCGAGTAGAACTCGATCTCTCAAGGCAGGCTCTCGCGCAACGCAACAGCTAGAACTAGAACCACAAATACGACTCTGAACCAGTGACCAGACTTGATCTAGGACTCAAACTCAACAAAGCAAACTGAAATTAAACTTGCGAAGGCACAAAGGGGTTTGGACAGGGGAGAAACCTAACGCTATGAAGAACACGGTGGTATTAAATTTTGGATTTTCTGGACTCTATGGAAGGAAACAAATCTTAATAGAAGGAAACACAGATGATACCTATTGGGCAACCTGAAGCTCTGATACCACTTGATGCGAGGGTAGGTGCCCGATCTTCCGATAGGTTCGATTTGGCGACATGAAGACATTCACGTTTTGAGGCTTCCAATCAGCGATCGTCACCTTGCAACCGCTACACCGCGCATCTTGTCGTTATCAGCCATGCTATCACATAGTTGACCTAACCACGAAGGTTTTGCTCCTGCAAACAATTGAAGAAATTTGCAAGAACAAAGAAAACACAACCTAAATTACAGATGAATGTTTAGCACACGAAGTTGGGGTTCTACAAACCGATCTAGACGGCGAAACTTCAATGGCAGAATAATCTAAGCAAAACCCAACTCTAAACAATGACGGCTACTGAATATATATGAGTTGGGACGTCCTAGGGTTATCCCTAGGGCGCACACCCCTTGGGCTTAGCCCACGACACAATTACAAGGCCCAAGGCCCAAAACAGACTCAGACTGGAAGAGGTATGTATTTTTTTTTGACAATTCCGGACAGCTTAGGAGGAATTTTGACGTGGGACTAAAACCAACTGAAAGTAGACTCCATAAGCTTTTAAACAAGTACTTGTAGGCCCTGTAACTCCTTCTGGATCAAAAGTTATGGCCGTTTGAAGTTGACGCTGTCTCCTAGCCTGAAACTGAATCGGTCTCGGAAATAGGAGTTTACTTGCACTTATTGTCTCCACTTTAATATTTGGTTTCTTGAGCTATTTTCCATAGTTTTCTCCCACGTTCCTAATAACAATAAAATTATCACAAGAATTAAATAGCATGCCATTCAGAGAAATATGTCCATGTAAGCTTAGGAATGCATTCACCTGGCGATTAAGTTGACGGGCACGTGCGTGAGTAATTGGTCCTTGGATCTGTGGCACATCTTGTTCAACATGAGGAGGTTGTAAGTGTGTTAAAGAAGTGATGTCCTCATCAATTCTACACCTCCCTCCTTCTTTCTTGCTGTATCCTACGTCTATTTGCCTTCAATCCCATATTGCTCGTCGTCTCTCGTCTCTATAGCGTTTGAGTATGTCCTAGCAAGCCTGCCAAGTCAAGGACAAACTGGGACGCGTTCATCCTAACGGGATCCCTCCCAGGTGATCATTCGGTGGCATCTACCCCTTGCGGCGGTGCATCTCTAGGTTCCGCTGCGGGTTGCACACAAGGTGCTCACGTGTGTGGCATGACACATTTTTGCACCAACACACATTTTGGTGACTCCGCTGGGAAACGATTTCAGTTGTTATAGCCGAAATTCTACTTCTCCACCCTGGGCTCTTGAGCTGAACTTGATCAAGACAACATCATGGTTGCAGAATATGGAGAGTTGTCGGAAGCTGATCGCCAGGCGTTCGAGGCTCAAATTGAAGATCTACTACGAAAGATGCCCTCATGCTATTAGAAGACGAGGCAAGGTGTTATCAAATAAGAGGAATTTACGTTCCCGTCGATAACAAATCTCAGGTAACAACCGATTCTAGAAATACCCTAGTTCTTGCATCTGCAGTTGAGCAAATAGTAGATGTTGTTGTTATTGCTAGTTTAAATAATCGGTTTACATCTTTTAGTACTACTTTTAAAAAAAACCTTAGATGCTTGCATGAATGAGTTAGAGAATCGGCTAAATAGCCGATTGTTAGGTGGTGCATCTACTTCATATGACAACGAATCTATGTATGGTATTCCATTGGATTTTAATATACTGAAAATACCTATACAACAAGATTGGCCAATAAAAAATACCTATAGTCATCTCAATACAGTAAATCCTAGATTTATCATTGCAGCAATATACACCAGTCATACCGGTAAAACAACGCCGGTCTGACCAAAGGTAGCGACTGGTCAGACTGGAGATAGTGGCTGGTCTGACCAGGGGGCATCACCGATCAGACCGCCCCTATCGGTGAAGTGGGAACCGGGGCTCCCACCACTGGAGGCTTGAGGCAGCTAGCGCCACATCATCACATTGCCAAGGGCAGTACGCACAACTTATGACTACTATGAAGTGACACCTAGGGTTCCCTAAGCCCAGGAGGCAAGGCCCTGAGCTCACGGTTACAATGGTTGAGCTCATGGTGGACCTTGAGCTAGTGGCCACAGCGGTCGTGCTCAGGGCACAAACCTCGCCCTACCCCCGAGCTCGGCTTCCCTGAGCAGCTTGGGGTAGTGCGGGGGCATGAGCATTAATGACGATGGGACGGAGCATGCTCCCACGCTTTGATCCTCGCCCGCCTTTCCTATTAAGGGCGATAGGACGTATATCTATCGAGCGTGCCGCATAGGGGACAAGACAGCTCTGTATCCCCTACCGCGTGTCATCATCACATTTTCCTAACAAGAGGCATGGGCCAGTGTTGTGGAAAACGGCAATACCGGCTCTTAAGTCGGCCAAATATTCGGATATGGTGGACAAACCATTCCGTTATCATGATGCAGTCTACTATTATTGTTCGTGAACGTCAAAACTCCGTTTTTAGTTGTTAATCATCCGTTTTCTATTTAATCGTCTGTATATTGAGCTTGATGATGATTGAAAGTAACAAATATATCTTTTAGGATCTTGTTTAGCATCTATTATGTTTTGTTACATATTTTTAATGTTTTATTTTCTCTATATGATCCGAATTGTCACTATTTGGAATATAACCATGAGTATCAGAAGTTATATTTTTATATAATATCAAGCTATGATTGTTTATTTTAAAAAAATAGTATGAACTTATTCAATTTATATAGTTGTATGCATTTAAATCTCCAAAGAATGGCATAATATTATAAAATAAGTACATTTACTTGCGAACGTCAAATTTCTACCAAATTCTAATTAATCGTCAGTATTCCAATTAATCATTTGATGGTACCCTCTCCGCCCGACATCCATATTCCGTCTTCCAGAACACTAATGTGGGCTGACAGGCCACAACACTGGCGTGGGCTAACAAGCAGCGTGGTTGACTACCGTGCCGCCCTCCTACGCCACTTCTTTTTACCTACTTGGCAGGAGGCTGACAGGAGAGGCCCATGACTAGCATGGCAAGCCCAATCTTCCCCAGCAAGTACTTGACGGACATGCTAGGACGTGTGGTGGGCGACCGCCCCCTCACTCTAGACCGGCCCCGAGGGGGCCCATAGGAACACGGCGACCTAGCCGACCGATCAGAGGGCAGCAATACCTACCGTACCTAATTCTATAATAGCACTCCCTACTTATATAGTCCGGTGACTGTGGTTTTGCCCCAAGGATGATAAGGGGAGAGCCAAGGCTAAGATAAAGGGAGGGATCCACAAACTCAAAAGGGAAGAAGGTCTAAGTCTTGTAAACACCTCTGACAAGCAACCAAGAAAAAACCAAGAGCACAATAGGAGTAGGGTATTACGCCACCACGCAGCCCGAACCTGTATAAACACTTTGCCTCATTTACTTATGGATCAACCTACGACAAGTCAAACGCATTCACCCTCTGGCCAAACTCACAAAGGAGGTCCTGCCGAGTCCCTGCATATGGTTTGCATACACTGATGAGTTTTTTGGGATCGGCTCCTACATCGGCCGTTCGAAGTTATCCTATGACAAGCATATACCGTTGTTGCTCCTATTCCTCTTATTATAGCACCTTAAAATTCTTTTAATCAACATAGAATCTTGCCAAATCCATTAGTCAATGGTACACAACCACAACCACAACTCAAAAGCCTTGAAGACGAGATTGCCGAAGCTTTTAGAAATGCTTTCGGTATAGATACTAGGGTTAAAAAGTGTACATATCAGAAATACTATCCCAATTCCTATGACAATGTTCCATATTCTCAAGTGTTTAGAGTGCCTGACTTTGTCAAATTCACTGGAGAAGATGGTTGGTCTACTTTTGAGTATATCGGCCAATTTATTGTGCAATGTGGAGAAGCTAGTGCTAGTAGTGTTTTAAAATATAGCCTTTTTCCATTATATTTATCTAGTGGTGCATTTACTTGTCCTATATCACTCGCACCAAATTCTATTCATGATTGGTCTTAGTTAGAACAAAAGTTTCATGATTACTTCTTTACAGGTGAGACCGAGTTAAATTTGTCACATTTGACATTGGTTAAATAAAAACATAATGAGTCTATTTCTGAATATATTAAAAGATTTAGAGAAACAATAAACCGGTGTTTTAGTTTGACTATTTTTTACAAAGATTTGGCTTACTCTGGTTTGCTTGAATACTTAAAAGAAAAACTAGATGGCCATAGTTTCTTAGATGTAAGTCAATTATTTCAAAAAGCTCTGGCTCAAGACAGCCGAGCTAGAGAAGCTAAGATCTCACAAAAAGTTAAGTCTGATCGTCCCATGTTAATATAGTTGATCATGAGATTGAATTTTTGGACGATAAGAGAATTAATGTGTATACAGCCGAATGGGCTTGGTCTTCTAAGTCTAAACCATTTGTTTGCTCTGCTCTTAAGCCGGTTGGTCATAAGAATTGGCATGAGGGAGTAAAATTCACATTTGCTGTGGCCAAATGCGATAGGATATTTGACTATTTATTAGAAAACAAACAAATCAAGTTGTTGCAAGGCCATGTCATACCGCCGCCGGAGGAATTAAAGCGGCGAGCATATTATAAGTGGCACAATTTCTATTATCATGCCACCAATGATTACAATGTATTTCTTAGACAAGTGCAATAGGCCATTAATGACGGACGGTTGACATTTATGAAAATGCAAATAGATGAGCTCCCTTTTCCTGTACACACTATTGAGTTGCAAGAGAAAAAGAACCCCAGTGGCAAGGAGGAGATCGCATTGAAGACTTTAATGTTCGAGGGGCAAGATCACAAGCCAAAGGTTTCTAAAGATGACAAGCGATCAAAGAGATCGAGATCGTTTGCCAGGCAAGATGGAAGATGAGTAAGAACGGATGTTCGGCAATATTCTTCTTCTTCAAAGTTCTACCTTATATGAGCCATGGAGTTTTAATAGTACATGGATGATGCCTAGTTATATGCAATGTTATTGTCCATTATGGGCATTACCTTAGCGACCAATTTTGAATAATCAACCATGCTCATCTCATAGCCGGTTGAGACGAAAGAATAGGTCACAAAAGAATCAACACAAGAAAGTGGTGAAACAAGAGTGGAGTACAAAGAAAAGCACAACAATAGCTGAACAAGGGGTTGCCTCTTCATGTAAAATCATTATATCGCCACTAGACATATAGCTTTAGAGGTGTTCATGGCCGGTATTGGTGGATATCGTTCTTAGTTAACTCCATGCTTAGTGATTTTTAGCTCACAAGTTTGCCGAAAAGGTAGGGAGCCATGTGTTAACACTCAAATTTGGCACTTGTTTGGATTTATAGAAAATTGAAAAGTTCAGAGCCTTCACATCAAGACTGGTTCAACCGCAGGTGTTCGAGCGGACTGACTGAATGGTGTCCAACCGGCTTCATAATGGCGGTCTGACCTCAGTTGTTCGCAGTTCGACCTTCAGACTCGAGTCTGAATCCAGTTTTGGTATTTCTCGTGTTTCCTTACTCGAGACCGGGGTTTTTGGAGTTCTACTTGATCTCTAAGCCTAATACAACGTGGATTAGGGCCTATAGACGCAAGACCACCCCTCATATAAATATATGGGGCCAAGACTGATTGAAAACAACCAATCAATCGTCAAAATCAATCTATTACCCCTATCCTCTATATTCTACATCTCCTTCCTTCTTTCTTCCCATATCTTATGTCTATTCACCTCCAATCCCCTAATTGCTCATCGTCTCTCGTCTCTACGATATTTGAGGACGTCCTAGCTGGGCTGCTAAGGCTAGGACAAACCGGTGCGCGTTTACCCTGATAGAGTCCCTTTCGGATGATCGTTTGGTGGCATGTACCCCCTGTGGGGTGCATCTCTGGGTTCCACTACAGGTTATACACAAGGTGTTCATGTGTGTGGCGTGACATGTTTTTGCGTCAACATATCTCTACTGAATTCTACCATCATTTGTTGGGAATAGATTGGGAATGCATACTTGGATGACTGCACAAACATGATAGCAACCATTGGTTACTACTGAGCACATGCTTTGATCTCCAAACAAACCTACCTTGCGATTCAGCAAAATTGCAGCTTCAATGGAACATACCTGGCAGAAAGCCGAGATGCGTTAGCAGCAGCTAAGACTTAAAGAGGGCGTCATTGACCCAGCGAAGGTGGCGAGGCCACCACAGGCGTGTTTTGAAACAGTAAGGAGAAGCTTAGTATAATATATTAAGAAAAAAAAGCAGCATATTGGTGCCTGGACTTTAATTCTAGAGGAGATAGTAGGGACCTGCATACGCAGGGGTGAATTCAACAGGTAGGCTTCTTCTATCAGGCTTGAGCCTACTCTCTAATTTTTTTAAAAGCATTTTAAATATATACATGTCTGATGGTTCTGTCGTGGAAAAGTTGCTATGACTTATGAGCTTCTGAGAAGGACGATAAACATGTAAAGATTGTAGACTGAAGTGGTACGCCTAAGTATGTGAAGGCTGGCCCAATTAAGCGGACTAGTAGACTACTCCCTCTATCCTAAGAAAATCAATTCTTGGCTGTAAATCTAGACATAGGATATGTCTAGATTCATAGTTAGAAATTGGTTGTTTTTTTTTAAATGGAGGAAGTACTTAGGCAAGTGCTCCACTCAAAGCACCAGCCACCAGGGCTTGTGGGCATGCAGCCAGCACTGGCATCGGGTGGAACCTAGTCATACACTCAGAAGTACTATTTTTAATATTGTCTATTTGCCTATGGAATAGTTAAATGAAATGATGGGATTTATGAGAAATTGAGCATCTGTGTGGAATTTGATAAGAGCACAAATCAACTAAAAGAATTTGAGTAGACTTTGGTCTTCTTTTTTTTTGTTTTCTTTCATCCAATCATGTATAGCATTGAATTTGACAGCAGCTATGTTCTTTAATTTAGTCTATTAAGTTGAGCCCATCCTCCATTTGTATACGGATTCACCACTGTACGAACCAGCAACTTCGGGCACACCGCACATCTTAGTGCAAACACGTAGGGGCTGTTCGGAACAGCTTATGACTTCGCTTTGTTCTTCGTTTCTTGTGAGTACGTTTTTTGAACTATTAAATGGTATGTTTTTTTAAAAATTTTCTATACGAAAATATCTTAAAAATCAAATTAATTCATTTTTTAAGTTTGTAATAACTAATACTTAATTAATTATATACTAATAACGTTTTTTATTTTGCATGCGGTTTATAAGCATCTCTATAAGCTTTATTCGGTGACAGCTCCTCGTCACAGCTCTCAACAATGTAGAATAGAATATATCCCTGATGCCTCTCATTCCAATTCCAGTTGCTAGCATATATACAACTCCCTGCTCCATGTTGTTGTAGGATTAAACACAAGAATCAAGTCTACCAGAGAGGGGTGAATGGTAGGAACACCAAAAACTAAAATCTTTTGCGGAATAAAAGAAACCCTTAAATCCGGACGGAGTGCATTAGTCAGACTGTCTCTGTTGCGCTGGTCTGACCGCCGTATGTCCACCGGTAGAACCGCCACCTTGCCACCATACTCTTGTCGGATGAACCATCAGAATTCAGAAGAATACACACCAAAGATGTTCTTCAAAGTAGATTAACTTTATTGCATCAAGATGTGTTTATAAAGCGCATACAAAACATTCATTACTTTCAAAACTAAACTCTAGCTTTTCTCTCTTCTAAAAGTTATAGTTTTAGGGTCTCAATCCCTTAGCTATTTATACCTAAAATCTCATACACAAAGTAGGAATAGAAATCCTAGTCCTACTAGAACTCTACTCCTAATCCAAGTAGGACTCAACTCCTAGTCCTACTAGGACTCCACTTCTAATCTAAGTAGGATTCGACTTATATCCAAAATAAACTCCTCTTTCCACACGCACACAATTCCTCTTGTATGCCATATGGAATCTTCACTTCCACGTGTATTGATCTCTAGTCTTTAGTATCCCGCGTGATCTTCTGATCATCCGGACATCAACTTTTCCCAAGTCGACTCCCGATCCATCACCGGTAATACTCTCGAGGCCTCAAGACTCACCTACATATGCAAAAATAAAGAAACCATATCCGAGCACAACTTCTTTCCAACTTGACTCACATTAGTCACACTCACACCAACATCCACATATATTTTTAAACTAATTTCCATTAAATTAATCATTTGTAAAGCCAATTGTTCATCACAAAATATTAATCATGACAATAATTTCACAATCTCCCTCTTGATGAACACATTGGCAACATCTCCAAAATACAAATTGATGTTTTTGAAAAATAAAAACCAAGAAGTGTCAAAACTCTTCCCCTTTTTAAAAGAAAGAATTTCTCCACTACATTTACAATAAAAGCACAAAATCGACTGTTGTTAAGAATCGATCAACTTGTCAAAACTTTCAAACTTTCAAATTCTCCCCTTTTCTAAAATAGCTCCCTCTTTCTTTAAGCATGCATTTTGTATATTTCTCCCCCTTTGACAATGATTTTATCAAGAATTTCAAAAGAGAGAATATAAACCATAAAAGCACAAATGCAATGAATATGAAATATTTATCAATTTTCCTTTTTCTGAATTTTTTTTCTAGGAGCTTTGAAGTATACCTAAAGCAACTCAGGGACATGTGTTGCAAGACAAGGGAGATAGATTGACCAACTAGCAAACAAGCATGGGTTATAGTCCAAACATGAATCAATGATATTACAATCAAGATCAAATCAACACTAAAAATTCATAATTTTAACAATTTATAATGCAACATAATCACTAGCACATAGATTGAAAGAAAAACACCCACACATAGACAAGCTGAACTAAACATTCTTTCTCAAATAAATTTGCCCTTTACAAGAGAATTTTTATCAAATTTTATTTTTGAGCTTCTGCTCAATTTGCCTTTTAATAGCACAAAGGAAAATCTCTCAATTATTTCGGGTACGTCCTTGTCGTGAATACTGTTTTCAAAGATTCGGCACCCATTATTTTCCTCACGTCGGATACGTTCTTGTTGTGAATACTGTTTTCAAGTATTCGGTATCCATTTTTTTCTCTCATATAAGCATTTTTTTTACTTGAGAAATCTCTAGAGCATTTGAGGAATGAAAATTTCAGCAAGCATATATATGAGCATAAGTCATTCAAACAAGCACTAGTAACAATATTGCATATTTACTTAATTCAAGTAAAAGAATTTTATGTCTCATGCATCATATTTCTCAAAAGTAATAGAAAAAGCTCATTAAAAACTATAATGCATACAAACTAAACTAGCGACCAAAAGACCTCACTCATATTGCTAGCAAGTACAAGAATATACTAGAGGTATAAAACAAAACTCCACTTTTCTTTTTTATTTTTAAATCGAGAGCAATGCAATAAATTAAACATGAATGCATCGAAAAACATAAACTCCCTCCTCAAAACAACTTCCAAACCCTCCTAACGAAAAAACAAAGCAAATCGAGAAGATATCAAAGGTTTTAAAAAAGACAACCAATTGCCAACGATATCACCAAGGTTCTCATTAACTGACATATATCCACTTGTATTATTATCTAAAACTACTATCTCCATAAACTAGCGAGAAAAAAGCTAATGAAGAAGTAGATATTATATTGCCAATTCATAAGTAGATCAATATTATCTTAAAAGTAATGATGTCTGAATCGTTTAATGCACATGGGGAGTATGCCGCGAAAAGAACTATGCACAAGAAAATATCGAGGTCTTTGTGTTGGAATTAGAAATAAGAAATTTAGGAATCCAACACTAAGATACACGACCAATAGAACCAGTAGGCAAAGCATATGTATATGCATAAATAGAATCAGTACCAGACTTACCTGAAAACTTACCTTGGAGCTTTACCGAAAACTGATCCGACCAATGCTGAAAAGTCGGTCTAACCGACTAGATTTTCTTTGCCAAATTGCTCGAAGCTTATGCCATTTTCAACCCAATCGTGGATGTTATGCCTGTCATACCTGTACTCTTTTTTCTATTAGCCTTTGTTTGGCAAGCTGCTGTAAGTTTTCGATGAAATCCTTACTACTCTGTCTGCCAAATTGAATCATTTGTTCATTCTTAAAAAATTAGAAAAATGGATAAGAGCCATCGGTCTGATTGCTGATATGCATGCGGTCTAACTGCCCATGGCCACCGGTTGGATCTCCCTAGGGTTTGTGGTTTGACCGGGTCACTTGAAGAAAAGCTTGACCTTTGCCACCTCAACTTTGCAAGTTCACGTTCTCTGTCTTTTTTCTAATTTCTTGCAAGTCTAAAGCAAAACTGAACCAAATGCCCATCCTTACCACAATGCGAGCAATTGTACTTCACACGTGTTTTTTCCTTAGAAGAAGAAGAAGAAGCAATTGCACAAGTTGTAGAAAGGTTTGACAAAATTCCGGCGGATTTGAAAATCATTTTCTTTGGTTCGGGTTATGTCAAAATCTCACCGCTCTTAGAAAAATCAAGAATACTCGGTGAATGATTAGTAAAATAAGCATGTACATCAAAACTTATTCCTCTATTGTGTATGCTCACTTTTGATTGATCCAAAATCATATTTAGTTTCTTATTTCCATCAGAAAATCTTTGTAAGGAACTTTTTAAATAAGAAATCTCTTTTGTCAAATTAGCACAATTTTCACAATCAACCAAATGTAACGCCCCGGTTTTCGGGCCGTTAAAAACTATTTTCGTAAAAACCCTAATTTCAAAATTTTGGATTTTTGGGTGTGCTTAAGGACTAAGTGCCGTTGATCTCAGATCAAGCCTCCCTTGAGACCCTAAAACGTCAGTCCCAAACTCTCTCCTAAAATCCGAGAGTCGAATTTTGCAATTCGACTGTCTCTCTCTGAACTTCCTCGGAAAAATTCAAAATCAAAATCCCCTTCGAATCCCTTCTGAAACCTTTGATTAAAATCCTCTTATTTCATACCTCCCAAAAATTCTCTGCACTCGGGTTTGAATTTTGCAATTCGAAGCCCTCTAATAAAAATCCTTCGAAAATCGCCTTTGAAGCCCTCCCTTTAAAATCTCTTTATTTTGTTCCTCTCGAAAACTCTAAAATCCATCGAGAAATCCCTTCCCAAAATTTGCCTTAAATCCCAAGAATTAAATCCAAATTCTAATCTTCCCTCGAGGTCCTCCTATTTCTAATCCTTTACAAAAATTCCCAATTAATACCCTTTTCAATTCTCCAAAAATACCCACCCATTCCTTTCATATATATGTATGTATATGTATATATACATATGTATATATATATATATATCCAAATCCAAATAAATATCCTAATTTTGGTAGTACAAGCCCTCCCCAAAAATCTCAGGGATTTTGTGGTCCAAAAATATAAAATTTTGGATTTAAAATCCTTTTTCCAAATCCTCTAAAAACCCCCAAAATTAATCCCTGGGAAATTAATAAACTCCACTGTTCACTCGGGCCATCCCCCTCCTCTCTCCTCGGCCCGAAACCGCCCGGCCTCCTCTCTTTCTTCCTTTTCTCCTCCCCCGCGCCAGCCCATCGCAGCTCCTTCCCGCACACACTGACGACCAGGCCCCACCGGGGAGACGCGTGGCAAGCATCTACGCCCTCCGCGCCCGGCCGATCGCGCGCGCGACGCTCGCCACCACAGCCGCTCCTGGGCCCCACTCGTCAGCACGTCCCCTAGACCCTGTCTCTCCGACGCGCGGGCCCCGTGCGTCAGATCCATCTCCCTCCTCGCGCCTCTCTCTTTTCTCTGTCTCTCTCTCGCCCGGCTCCTGCTCGACTAAATGAGCACAAGGAGAACGCGGCAATACCGAGGGAAATATCTCCCTTCCCTAGCACTTTCGTGGTCAAACTTGCCTCCCCATCCTGTCACATCACCTTGCCGTGTCCATCCCCACTTTTCTCCCCTCCGGCCAACACGGCCTCCCACATCGCTCTCCGTCTCCTCTCCTCTCTCTCTCTCGAACTCTCTCGTTTTCCCCCTGAGCCGACCGCCCCGTGCCCATACCCCGTGTCTCCTGGCAAGCTTCGAGGTCGGAGCCACAACCCCGTTCAGTCGCATCACCATACCTCTCTGTCTCCCTCCTCCGTCTCTTGCGGCAGCACGAGGTAGCCCGGTGACGCTAGCCACAGTGCTCAACCCAAGCTCGAGCTTATCCTTGCCACTGCCTCTCTTCCTTGTCTCCTAGCGCCACTCGCCGCCTATAAATAGCCCTTGGACTCCCTGTTGCCGCCCCATCTCGAGCAAGCCTCGCTGGGCACAAGTTTCTCTCTCCACCGCCATTAACACCGCTCGGGACCGCTCCTTTCTTCATCACCGAGCCACAATCGACCCAGCCGCCGCCACCATAGGACTCCCGGCCACCTCGCGAACCCAGCCATGTCTCCAATTGCATCCAAGCGCCACCGTGGGGAAAAGCCCCAATTCGGCCGCTGCCTCTCCGCCATTGCCACTGCCACAGAGCTCGCCGCCGCTCGAGGTAGGAGCTCGATTTTTCCCCTCTATTTCCTTCCTCTCATCGAGCCACACCCGAACCGATCCCTTCCGGTCTCCTCCGCTGTCTCCTGGTCGCCGGCGACGACAGCCCCACGCCGCCGCCCTCTAGTCGCCGTCGCCCACCGCCCTCGAGTCTCCATCCATCAATCCAAGCTGTCCATCCCGTTTGCCGCATTCCCCTTGTTCCATTACCGCCTTCCCCTTCCTCCAGCGAGCCGCCGTTCACCGGCGTCCCCTCGGCAGCCGCCCGCCGTCGATCATCTCTGCCGGCTGCCTCCTATTCCCTGTCCGGCACACCCCCTCCCCCTCTCGGTCTCTGATAGGTGGGCCCGCCCAATTAATCCCCCAAAGCAATCGACATGTGGACCCCCGTGCACAGTGACAATATTATTCCCTCCTATCCTACTGGTTTGTGGGCCCAGCCCCATTAACAGATTAATTAATCACTATTTGCAAATATAATCCATTGATATGTGGGCCCAAGCACAGTGATCCTCTCCTCCCCTCTCTTACATGTGGCCCCCTTTTGTCATCTCCTTCTATGTGTCTTCCATGTGGGCCCATGAATAGTAAAGCATAGAGGCTCTCTCCTCTTACTGCATGTGGGCCCCTTTATTCAAATCCATCTCTATTACATGTGGGCCTCCACTTAAAAACTTTCTTCTGTGTCCATGACACATGGGCCCCCCTTGCCAGCCACTGTTCACAAAATAATTATTTATCCAAATAGTCCTTTTCCTTTTCAGAAAAATCCCTAAAACTTCCTAAAATCATATCTTCCAAACCATAACTCCGATTGATCCCGTTCAAGTCTCTAAATTTTTCTAAAAATAAGATCTACCTCATGGCACTATTAGTTATTAATAATAGTATATTATTTCTAGGGTTTTGTGTGTTTTTTCCCTCGTTTCACGCGTAGTCGACGCTTCGGAAATTCATCGGACGTCGGATTTTCGCGAAGTTTGAAGACGAAGTCTGAGGCAAGTCACTCTTTGACCATATTACTCCTAAATTTAAAATGTTTTGTTTGCCAAATTGCATGGTTAGTATGCACGTTAAATTGATCGGCCTCGGTTTGCGTGTCGAACCGACAGACCTGCCTGGTAGTTACATAAATCCTGTAGGTCTTTGATACCCTATCCCTTATCGCTCCACCCATGATGCCTCGGAGACCATGCTCTCTGAGCATGTATTCCGATGGTTCCACCTCCAGCACAATTGTTTGTCGATTTGGTAAAATAGGGTTTTCAAAGATTTAAAAACCCGACATGCGATGTCGGCGGATTTGAGAAACAAAAAGTTAATTGCGAAAATCCGCGGTGCAAAGTGATCGCCTGTGTGGTGGCACTTCATATTCGCATATAAGGACCGATTCCTTGGGGAATTCCATCCGAGCATCTCACAGTACGACCACACGGGTGGAATGGGACACCCTTGGCTGAGTAATTAGTGTTCCTAGGATGGTTTTCGGTTGCTAATAAATGTGGGACTGGCTGGGTGCCAAGAGGGCGATATACCCCCGTCCCTGAGTACAGGAAGTGAGTTCCTGGTACTTGGTTAAGAGTGAGCACCCATTTATAGGGCAGCGTGCTATACTGGGAAGGCTTTGGAAAGGCCTTGTCGCGAACCTCCCTGCTTGGCCAGCGTGGGAGTAAGCTCGCGTCGTGTGGGTAAAACGTGCAATCTTTGCAAAGATCAAATGAACTGTTCGAACAGTCGCGCCCATGGTTACGGACAATGTGAGGTGATTCCTCTAGCGTAGATTTGTTTGTAAGTGTTTGCAAAAGTGATTTGTGGTATGGGAATCGTTACCAGAATCGGCCTTTATGGCTGATGGATGACCTGAGTGGTCTGAAACGGGGCTGTGTGACCCAGGATGTCGTATGGCATCATAGATTAGGCTTCCCGAGTGGAAGTAGTGTGAGTTGAGTTTAAGGATGGCTTGGTGAGCCATCGAGATGAGAATTGAAATAAGTTGAGATTGTGAATGGCTCAAGGAGCCACCGAGATGAGTTATGAATGGCTCGAGGAGCCGCTGAGATGAGTATGAGATGATGTCCTGGATAGGACGAAAGTGAAAAATGAGAATACGTCTTGGTATGGACGAAATTGAAAATAAAGGAATAGACGTTGATATAGTGGAAAGCTGCTTGGGGGCAGATCCACTGAACCGCTGTCGTGATCTGACAGGCAGCATAAGAATACCTAAAATAAATTAAAATCTGCTTAGTCCGCTCGAGTTGTTGAAAAGCAATTCGCGGACAGGATCGAGGCGAGAGCCTCCTTCCTGTCACAATGAGACAACTCACACTTAGGTTTTTGAAAATGTTTCCAAATGAAAAAGTTTGCGAAATAAACCCCAGCCTATCTTTGATAACCTGCATATCTCACATTTTCTATGACTTGCTAAGTACATAAGTACTCAATTCATTTCTTTTTCCCCTCATTCAGGAAGAGTGAAGTTGAAGTGAAGATTAGGGTTTCTTTCCTAGTCCCAAGCTGTTGCTTGTGGATTGGGTTCTCGCTGCGCTGTCGTTCTGCTGCTGTGGTTCTGTTTGCAGGTTGCTGCTTAGGGCTTGCCCGAAGTCGCAACTTATAAAGGTATAATATACATATATTTATTTATTTAGCTATTTGTTGTGGTACATCTCCGTTGACCGCGGGTACCAGCAAGGTTTCCTAGGACTGGTACCGGCATCGCGGTTCCGTGAGAGTTGGTTCACGCCAATCTCCTGCGGCGCTTCCTCTCTGGTATCACTGTAGGTGGTGCTAGGGATGGGAGGCGCTACACCAAAACACATATTTGTTTGCAACACTTTAAGCAAGAAAGCACCTCATGATTTTTCACAATATACTCTATGTACTCAACACGACCTAAAGCACTTTTTACTTTCATTTCATTTAAAGAACATGTTGAGTAAGTTTTAGATAAAATACATCTTTTTGTTGTTTTAGTTTTCTAGCACTCAAAATATTAAACATGGAATTTGCACCAAAAGCAACTTTATATTTACTCAATAGCTTTTTAGTCAAAAGTAATTCATCCAAGATTATAGTATGCAGCATAGTTCCAAGAGCAAAACAAGATTCTAATTCTTTATTTTTAATAAGAGCATTTTCAAGTCTTAAGCATGTAGTAGCATTTACATCTCTTAGAGCAGAAATTTCAGAGAATAAAACTTCACAAGACTTGCAATCATCATCATTAGAAATCAAAGATCTTAGTCTAGAAATTTCAGATTTTAGAGATTCAATAATAAAATCATTTTTCTTAATTTTTTTCTCGTAAATCTGAATTTTAAGACTAAGAGCAACTACTATCTTTTGACAAGTTTCAATGGAAGGAGTAATGGTAGATACCTCATCATTGTCGCACTCAGAGTTGTAGTCGTCTGAACTTGATCCTTCACGAGCCATGAGGCAAACCCCTGAGATGTTCTTGCCTTTATGATCGCCTTCATCTTCACTCTCATAATCGACATCGCTTGCTCTAGCTTGTTCAAAAGCAGCATAGACTTAATTAAAGAACTTCTTGAAATCTTTCTTGCTTTGCTTTCCTTTGAACACTTGCTTCTTCTTTACCTTTTTGGGCTTCTCCCCTTCATCTTTCTTTGTAAATCTCCCAAGTTTCGTACAATTAGATCGAATGTGGTTCAACTCGCCACACCCAAAACACTGAATTGGTCCACCTCTTTTCCTGCTTTTGACATTATTCAAAACTCGAGAAATCCTGTTAGTTAATAGTTCCAAGTTCTCCTCAGAGAATTGCTCGAGTTGATCATTGCAAATGGCATTTAAAGCATTGAAAAAATTCGATGAAGAGCCATCAAAAGAAGAATCAGATGAAGAAACTAAGGTAGTAGTTTTTGAATCTGACTTGCGAGAAACAATATTCAACTCATGGGTTTTTAGCTTTGTATAAAGAGATTCTAAAGTTAGAGTTGTCATATTAACAGATTCTTGAATCGATATAACTTTTATCTCCCAAACTTTCATATCTAATCCAATCAAAAGATGTCTTGCAATTCCAGATTGAGGATAGTTAACATAAAAAAATCATCAATAGATCTAAGATTGCTTAAAACTTTGTTAAAGCGACCAAAATAATCGTCAAGAGCTGCTCCAGGTTTCATCTCAAATTTCATATAGTCTTTTTTGAAAACATCCCTGCGAATTTCTTTGATGTTAGAAGATCTTTTGTGAAAATCACATAGAGCCTTCCACATCTCATCACAGTTTCAAGAGGAGAAATTTGATCAAAACCCGAGCGAGAAACTCCACACAAAATCATGTTGCACGCTTTACAATTATTTTCAAACTCAATTTTATTTTTTGCGGAAATAACATCAGGGATTTCATAAGGATGAGAAACTTTTGCCAAATATTGTATCCCTAAGACATAATATAAGATTGCATCTTTTTGCACCAAAATTAAAAATCCACTCCATCAAAAATATGTGGCTTGGTTAAAAATCGGTCAGCTATGGCTAAATCTCAAGATCGGTGAAGATCAAAAAGAGAAAACAAGGCTCTGATACCACTTGTAGGATCGAACACAAGAACCAAGCCTACCAGAAGGGGGTGAATAGTAGGAACACCAAAAACCAAAATCTTTTGCGGAATAAAAGAAACCCTCAAACCTGGATGGAGTGCACCGGTTAGACCATCTTTGTTGTACCGGTCTAACCGCCGTATGTCCGTCGGTCGAACCGCCGCCTTGCCACCGCACTCTTGTCGGATAAACCGTCGGAATTCAGAAGAATACACACCGAATATGCTTTTTAAAGTAGATTAACTTTATTGCATCAAGATGTGTTTACAAAGCACATACAAAGCACTCCTTTCTCTCAAAACTAAACTCTAGCTTTTCTCTCTTCCAAAAGTTATAATTCCAGGATCTCAACCTCTCATTTATTTATATCTAAAACCTCATACATAAAGTAGGAGTAGAAGTTCTAGTCCTACTAGGACTCTACTCCTAATCCAAGTAGGACTTAACTCCTAGTACTACTAGGACTCAACTCCTAGGCTCCACTCTTAATCCAAGTAGGACTCGACTCATATCCAAAATAAACTACTATTTTCATACGCACACAATTTCTCTTGTATGCCATATGAAATCTTCACTTCCACGTGTATTGATCTCTAGCTTTTAGTATCCCGCGTGATCTCCTGATCATCTAGACATCAACTTCTTCCAAGTCAACTCCAGATCCATCACCGGCAATACTCCTGAGGCCTCAAGACTCACCTACACATACAAAAACAAAGGATCTATATCCGAGCACAAGTTCTTCCCAACTTGACTCACATTAGTCACACTCACACCAACATCCACATATATTTTTAAACTAATTTCTTTTGAATTAATCATTTGTAAAGCTAATTGTTTATCACAAAATATTAATCATGACAATGATTTCACAGTTGTGATATCTTGTGTGGAGCAAACCGATTATTCTAAAACTTTTTTGCTCCTTGACCGACTGACTTGCTAACTCAATTATTCCTTCAGAAAAAAATACTACAACCACATCAAGTAGCTGTGCTAATGGTGGATCTTTTAGCATACAATTACTCTTCACCCCTTATATGTGTAGGTGGATGGTCTGAAAAATGTTCAGCGAACTACGTACTGTAGGTCGTTCACTATGTACACAACTGAGTTTTGGAGAGATCATTACCTGTCATCGCTTTAGTTTTATAGCCCCAGCAGGCCAGGATTTGATGGCGAACGCAGGACTAAATTTTAGGAGCCAAATTTATAGTACAGTATATTATAATATACTTGTGGATGGTACTGGTGATCGAACGGTTTAGATTCGTTCTATACCAGTAAAACTTATACTTATAACATATGTAGCTATAACATATGTAGTATATATCACTAATATAACTAGTATAAGAGTATTATGGGAAAATAAAAAATAGTATATATATAATTTGTTAGTTATTTCGGCTAATTATTATATGTTTTTACCATCCGATCGCATGGAGATTCGTACTAGAGGAGATGACGTCGGCATCCAATCGAGCTAATTGGAATAGAAATATTTTTTCTAGACTAAAATACCCTTAATGGAAATGTGGGTAATTTTTATAATTAACACGTTATTTACTAAAATACCCATTTAAATAAATTATCAGATTTAACCCATACTATGTCCTCCTTATCACTAGTATATTATATTGTAAAGGGCCTTAATTTTAGGGGTGACAATAAATAAAGCGGACTAAATACAAGACAAATCAAAGAACACATAAATATATTCTAAGTATCTATGTAAAAGATTAGAAGAAACTAATTATGTTTTAATCATTTAGCTTTTTTATCTATATAACAAGTATGAACATGTGTAGAATTAAAGTATATGTTATTACTGTTGTGGCCAACAGTAGGAGAGGCTTGAGCCCACCTTGCCCCCCTGCTGGAATCGTCCCAGCCAGCATTGTTGGAAGATGATAGTACTATTGCTTGAATTATTTTTCACACTCTGTATCCACTTTAATGAGGGTAAATGCAAACAAGAAGATATGAGAAATAAAGTATCTTCATTATTACGTTTTTCGATGACTGAATCCAATGGCATTGATTACATAACAGTTGAACATATTTATATTAAACATATAATTTTATCATAAGAGCCGTTAAATATTCACACTGATTCTCTATTTCTTTAAGAAATACAAGATGATAAGAGCCGATCTAAATGTTGATGTGAGCCGGCTGTCACGGTGGGTGGTGATGTATCTGAAGGGGAGGGCGAAGCGGAGAATGATCAAGGGGGTGATTGTGGAGAGGGTAGTAGAGGCAATCACGGTTGTCCTTGTTAGGACTTATACTTAATCTTAACCTTGTCTATACATGATCACCTTAAATTATGCGGAAGTGAGGTGAATTGATTGACCAGTCGAGGTTGAAGCCATCTTAGCCGTGGTAGGGATCGCTGGTGAGGTTGCTAGACGCCGAGCTTGGTCACTGTGTGAATGGCGTCGCCCTTCCGGCTGCCACGTGCACTAACCAGGAACAGGGGAGGAGATCGCTCTTCGGTCTTCTTCCAGCGCTCGTGATGATCGGTTAGGGTTTCGAGAGTAGCTTAGGTGTACGTAGATCGTCACCCATGCACGGGCCAGGGCTCCCTACTAATATTGTGCTAGAGGAGATCAGGGATGAGTCCGTTAGAGAAAATGGTGTGCTTCCGATCGTTGCGCGTGCGTGGAACTCGTTCCACATTCGTTAATTGCGCGTGGGCATGGGTAGGCCGAGCCCACAACGCCTCTCTCTGGCTTGTTACCAGGAGATCAACCAACATTCTCCCACTTGATCTTAAGGCTAATGAGTGTAGTCTAAGTAGAATAGTGAACCAAAGTAATGTGTCACATCGGTCAATAAATGCCACTACAACAACAGTACCTATAGCCACCACAATACCTTGATATGAATCAACTTACTCTTTGGGTGTTGATTGATTCTTATGCCCCTATTCCTAAACCACATTTATAGGCTACCTATTAATTCCATACCGGTAATATGCTCATTAAATAAGCTGGGCGGTAGACCTTTAGAGAGAGGATCTGCGAGCATCGACTTAGTGCTTATGTGCTCAACCTTAATTGTTTGATCTTGGATTCTATCTTTCACAACAAAATACTTTATGGCCATGTGTTTGATAGCACCACTTGACATGTTGTTACTCGAATAGAATACCGTGGCCTTATTGTCGCAGTATATAGTGAGTGGTTTAGAAATGTTGTCAACCACTCTTAGACTCGAAATAAAGCCTTTAAGCCATACCGCCTGCCCGGTCGTCGCATAACATGCTATAAACTTAGACTGCATCATCGACGCTATAGTAAAGACATAGCCTAATGTAGATTTCTTAGTGTCTATACACCCCGCAAAGTCAGTATCTGAATAACCAACAACCACAAGGTCATCAGACATTCTATAATTTAGCATGTAGTGCTTAGTGCCTTGAAAATAACGCGGGACTTTCTTAATAGCCTTCCAGTGGTCTAGGCCTAGATTGGACTAATACCTGCCAAGCACTCCGGTGACAAAAGCCAAGTCCGGTCGCATGCAGACTTGTGCATACATTAAGCTTCTTGTGCATATTAGGTTCTAGCTTGATTTTGGCAAAGTGGGTGCATGCATGTTGTTTCTGGGACTCCCAGGTTGCTCACCAAGTGCTTGACCGGTGTTGGCGAGGTTGGAACAGCAACGTCGTCCTCTGGAATGGCTCGGTGGTGACGGCGGCTCCGGTTGAATGGCGTCAAGGAGTTCTGGCCATTAATCCACAGAGCCAAGACACGCATGAGGTTTGTGAGGTCCTAGGGTTGCTACTGGTGCAAGGAATTGACTTGAGGCTCACCAAGGCGACGGGAGTCGACGGTTTGGTTGACAGCCAGAGTTGGAAAAGAAGACTTGGATCTGGCATCTCCGAGGACCTCAGCTCGTGGGGCTTGGTCTGCGAGGTCGTTTTGCTCCGGCGACGGTCTTGGCCAAAAAGCCCAGCGGGACTCCGAGTGGGTGACATGAATGGAGTTGATGCGGTGGCAGATCTCCAGGTAGGCCGAGAGCACGACGCACGGCGTCACCGGGTGCTCGACCTGTGATGAGGACATCACTTCTTTAGATACACACTTACAACCTCCTCATGTTGAACAAGATGCGCCATAGATCCAAGGACCAATTACTCGCGTATGTGCCCGTCAACTTAATCGCCAGGTGAATGCGTTCCTAAGCTTACATGGAAATATTTCTACGAATGGCATACTAATTAATTCTTGTGATGATTTTATTGTTATTAGGAACTTGGGAGAAGACCATGGACAATAGCTCAAGAAACCAAATATTAAAGTGGAGACAACAAGTGCAAGTAAACTCCTATTTCCGAGACCGGTTCAGTTTCGGGTTGGGAGATAGCGTCAACTTTAAACGGCCATAACTTTTGATCCAGAAGGAGTTACAGGGCCTACAAGTACTTGTTGGAAATTTTATGAAGTCTACTTTTAGATGGTTTTGGTTTCATGCCTAAATTCCTCCTGAGCTGTCCAGAATCATCGAAACAATTTGCATTATTTTTCCTATCCGAGTCAGTTTGGGCCTTTGGGCTTTGTATTTGTGTCTTGGGCTAAACCCATGAGGAGTGCGCCCCTCACAGGACAAACCCTCACCCTAGGACGTCCTAACTCATATATATTCAGTAGCCATCACCGTTTAGAGTAGGTTTACTTAGATTAATCCATCTATGAACAGTTTAGCTGTTTATCGGCTTATGAGACCCCAACTTCGAGAGTATAATCATTCATCTGCAATTGAGTTGCAATCTTCCTTGTTCTTGCTTGTGTTCTTCAATTCGCATGTAGGGATTAGTCTTCATGGCGAGATCAACCAGGTAGCGCACGGTTGATAACAAGAGGAGTCGTGGTACTGCGATTGCAGGGTTCGGTTCGTGGTGATCAGAAGCCGGATCATGGGTGTCAATTCTCCACCAAATCAAGAGTTATCCTTACCTAATGGAAGATCGGGCACCCTGTTGCCATCAAGTGGTATCAGAGCGAAGGTTGCCCGTTAGGTATTATCTTTTTCGTCCATTTTGATCTTTGTTTTCTATACCTAGAGTCAAAAAAAGCCACAAAAGAAAAATTGGTAGTCGTAGGTTTTTCCCTGTCCTACAACCACGTTTAGCCTTTTGCATAATTTTGTTTCAGAGTCCGTAGTGTTGAGTTCGGTTGCTGGCTTAGATTGTGTTTGAGTCCAGTTCGTGATCTATCCGCTGCACCCCCACAAACCCTACATCTCCATCCACCTGATCCCGAATCAGCCTCCACCAAAACACTAATACGGAGGACCTTTCTTGAAACAGCCATAATTTTCGCATACGGACTCAGAATCAGGCAAATAAATAGTCTACAGATATCTACAAAAAATTGTCCATCTGCTACTCCCCACCTTCATCGGGTTTGCCAAAATCAGTTTTTCAAAATTCAGGCCAGAAAATTGGGTATCCGCACTTCAAAGTTCTAGCACGCTTTTTAAAGCACGCCCGTGTATTTCTACAAGCCACACCTGATATCAGACTGAGCTGCCACCTTCCTGAGGTTGCTGTTCCTGTACTCCTAGTTGAGAAAAAAATATCAAAAAAATAAAAGAAAAATAAAAAAAGGTGTGAAAGAAGAAAAAAAGAAAAAGAAAAAAAAAGAAAAGGAGAGGAGCACATAGAACACACCAAGGAGCCAGCTATGTGCTGTTTTGTGCTGTGTTTTTTGCCTTGTCCTTATTTCCTTGCTGCTGTCCTTCATACTTGTTTGTCTCCCTTGTTTTATCACATCTAGTTTAGAACGCGTTTAGGCCAGCAACTAGGACAAGTGCTTTGGACATTTATTCAGCATTACTATTTGTTATTGAATTGTGTGCCACTAACATTTTTGGGCCTCCCAAGTTCCATATATATACTTCTGGTCAGAACGGTCTCGACCCTTGCAATCGCTGGATCACGTCCTCAAGGTATCATGAACCAGCCACCGGTTGTACCATCCTTGCTCGCTAGTCTCAGAACCTTGTAAGAGCTCGGTAAGGTGCTTCCATTTGCGAGTGTCCACTATCCTTTGTGTAGTAGTTGATAGGGATATTTCCTTTGTGTTTTCTCTGTCTTCTTGCTAACAATGCTAGGGACCGACGATAAAATCTCAGAGTGCGTTCTTCGCAGCGAGATGCAAGGCTACATGGACCAGATGATGAAGGGGCTGAATGAAACCATTCTAGAGGGGGTCAACACTGCTCTTGCTAAGCAGAACATAAACCACATGCTTAAGAGTCTGGACAGATGAGTAGCCATGCTGGCTGGGACGATTGATGAATTGGAGACCCATCAGCCACCCTCCAGAGATGATGCCAACCAGGACATGATGTATGATGACGATGGAGACGATGGAGAGGTTGACCGGCGAGCGACAGAAGAGGCACGACTACGTCAACGCCTTCGCCGAAATCGTCAAGGTATAGGAGGAAACCACCAAGGGCGAGGTAATGATGATCCTTTTGCAAAAGTTAAATTTACCTTGCCTTCATTTTCTGGAAAATATGACCCTGAAACTTATTTGGATTAGGAGATGACCGTAGAGCAGAAATTTAATTCCCATTTAGTTCCTGAAATTCATAGGGTTAGGCAGGCAACTAGTGAGTTCAAGAACTTTGCTATTATCTAATGGAATGAACTAGTTAAAACTGGCCTAGAACCTAACACATGGGAAAGATTGAAGCGAGCTATGCGGAGTAGGTTTATTCCTCTATCCTTCAAACGTGATTTGAGAAATAAGTTGCAACGCTTAGACTAAGGAGAAAAATCGGTAGAAGATTACTTTCAGGAGCTACAAATAGGAATGTTGCGTTGTGAGGTAGAGGAGAATGAGGAGGATAAGATGGCTCGATTTTATGGGGGGTTGAGACATGAAATTTAGGACATTATTCAATATAAGGAATACAATTCTCTTAATCGATTGTTCCATCTAGCTATATTAGCTGAACAGGAATTGCAGGGAAGGCAGCCATTGAGAAGGAACAATTGGGAAAGCACGTCTACATCGAGGCCTTCCATTGGGCAAGGCAAAAGTGTCCCGATTGAGAGTTCTACGCCCTCCACCAATAGGGCACCAGCAGCACCATCTTCACGAGCTACCGAGGGAAGCAAATCTGTTTGCGTACAAGCACCCACAAAAAGCGCATCATTGGTTGCTTCTACGGGACGGACGAGGGATATCCAATGCTTCAAGTGCAAAGGGATGGGCCATGTGCAACGTGATTGCCCAAATCAGAGAGTTCTCATTGCTACAGATGATGGTGAGTACACTAGTGCTAGTGATGTTGATGATGAATTAGCACATGGCACTAACAATACATGTGATGAAGACGAGAGCGACAAGGATGTGGAGCACATAGGTGCAGAACATACAAGCAAGTACCTGAGCATTGTAGCACAATGGGTGCTAAGTGCTCAAATGGAGAAGGCGGAGCAAAATCAGCGCCACAATTTGTTCCAATCAAGATTCGTGGTTCACAATAGATAGCATGTCGTGTTGTCATTGATAGCGGCAGTTGTAGCAACCTTGCTAGTTCAAATTTGGTTGACAAGCTAGGTTTGCCTACACAACCGCATCCATGGCCTTACTACATCCAATGGTTCAACTCTTGTGGTAAGTTGAAGATAAGTAAAGTTGTGAGAGTGCAATTTTCTGTTGGCAATTACCATGATAGTGCAAATTTTGATGTTGTGCCTATGCAAGCATGTTCTTTGCTTTTGGGTAGGCCTTGGGAATATGATAGAGATGTGTTGCACCGTAGTAGAACTAACACGTATGCTTTCACATATAATGGCAAAAAGATTGAGTTGCTACCAATGACCCCTGCTAAAATTTTGAAGGACGATATAGTGTGTGCTGAAATTAAATCTAAGTCTGAAAATCAGCAAGTAGCTAAAGATGCTTTTCCACCTAAAAAGGAGAAAAAAAGAGCCACATGCTAGGAAAGACACACTTAAGTTGAAAGGAGCTTCCATGTTAGCTACTAAATCTGAGATTTCTGAGTTAAATGTTAATGAATCTATTTGCTATGCTTTGGTTTGCAAGGAAACATTCTTTACACTTGAGGACTTGCCTCCTTCTTTGCCACGTGCTATTACTAACCTTTTGCAGGAGTTTGCTGATGTATTTCCAAGTGAGATACCCCCGGGGCTGCCGCCTATGAGAAGAATTGAGCATCAAATTGATTTAATCCCGGGAGCCGCTTTGCCAAACCGCGCGCCATATAGGACCAACCCTGAAGAGACTAAGGAAATTCAGCGTCAAGTGCAAGACTTGCTTGAAAAATGATATGTACATGAGAGTCTTAGTCCTTGTGCTGTTCCTATTAATTTGGTGCCTAAAAAAGATGGGTCATGGCGCATGTGTGTGGATTGTAGAGCCATTAACAACATAACTATTAGATATCGTCATCCTATTCCTAGGTTAGATGATATGCTTGATGAATTAAGTGGCTTTGTTGTGTTCTCTAAAGTACACTTGCGTAGTGGATACCACCAAATTAGAATAAAATTGGGTGATGAATGGAAGACCGCGTTTAAAACTAAATTTGGTTTGTATGAGTGGTTAGTAATGCCTTTTGGTTTGACTAATGCTCCTAGTGCTTTTATACGACTCATGAATAAAGTTTTATGCATTTTCATTGGTAGATTTGTGGTGGTTTATTTTGATGATATACTTATTTACAGCAAATCTTTAGATGAACATAAGGAACATTTACGTGCTGTTTTTAATGCTTTGAGAGATGCACGTTTGTTCGGTAACCTTACGAAGTGCACATTTTACACGAAGCGAGTTTCTTTTCTTGGTTATGTTGTAACTCCATAGGAAATTGAAGTTGATGAGACCAAGATAGAAGCGATCAAGAGTTGGCTGACTCCTACATCGGTTACACAGGTGCGGAGTTTTCTTGGATTAGCTGGATTCTACCATCGCTTTGTGAGAGATTTCAGCACCATTGCCGCACCCATGAATGAGCTCACAAAGAAAGGCGTTCCTTTTCGATAGAGACAAGCACATGAAGGCGCCTTCAATTTGCTTAAAGAGAAGTTAACTCATGCACCGCTACTCTAACTCCCTGACTTTGGTAAGGTTTTTGAGCTTGAATGTGATACAAGTTGGATTGGGATTGGAGGTGTGCTTATTCAAAAAGGTAAGCCAGTTGTATATTTTAGTGAGAAGTTGTCAGGACCTAGTTTAAACTATTCAACCTATGATAAAGAATTGTATGCTTTGGTTCGAACATTAGAGACTTGGCAACATTATCTATGGCCAAAGGAATTTATCATACATTCTGATCATGAGTCTTTGAAACATATTCGAAGTCAAGCTAAATTGAATAAACGACATGCTAAATGGATAAAATTTATTGAGTCGTTTCCATATATCATTAAGCATAAGAAAGGAGAAGACAATGTGATTGCTGATGCTTTATCTAGGTGCTATACTATATTATCTCAACTTGATCATAAAATTTTTAGATTGGAGATAATAAAAGAATTATATGCTACTGATTTGGACTTTAAAGAAGCTTATGATCACTGTCGAGAAGGGAGAACTTGGAATAAATATGTGTTGAATAAAGGATTGTTGTATCGAACTAACAAATTATGTGTTCCTACAAGCTCTGTTCTTTGTTTTTGCAGGAAGCGTATGGAGGTGGATTGATGCGACATTTTGGAGTGAAGAAGACAGAGGATGTGCTGGCCACTCACTTCTTTTGGCCGAAAATGCGGCGTGACGTTGAACGATACGTTGTACAATGCAGCACTTGTAACAAAGCTAAGTCCCGTCTTAATCCACATAGTCTTTATATGCCTCTACCCGTCCCTAGTGCTCCTTAGGAAGACATTTCTTGGATTTTGTTTTAGGATTGCCTAGGACAAAGAGAGGGAGGGATAGTGTATTTGTTGTTGTTAATAGATTTTCCAAAATGGCACATTTTATTCCTTGTCATAAGAGCGATGATGCTACAAAAGTTGCTGATTTGTTTTTCAGGGATGTTATTTGTCTACATGGTGTGCCCAATACAATTGTTTCAAATCGAGATACCAAGTTCTTGAGTCATTTTTGGATGACGTTGTGGAGGACTGTTTTGAAGAATAATTTGAAAGTGTGGGAAGAATGTCTTCCACATGTGGAGTTCGCTTACAACCGTTCGTTTCACTCCACCACAAAGATGAGCCCATTCTAGGTGGTATATGGTTTTAACCCTCGCGCTCCAATTGATTTATTGCCTTTACCATTTTCAGAAAAAGTGAATTTTGATGCTAAGACACGGGCTGAATTTGTGCTTAAGTTATATGAGACCACTAAGAAAAATATTGAGCGTATGAATGCAAAATATAAACTTGCTGGTAGTCAAGGTAGAAAGAAGCTTATTTTTGAACCCGGTGATCCTGTTTGGTTACACTTAAGAAAGGATAGGTTTCCTACTTTGCGCAAGTCAAAATTAATGTCTTGAGCTGCTGGTCCTTTTAAAGTTCTTGCGAAGATAAATGATAATGCATACAAGATTGATTTGCCTGCAGATTATGGTGTGAGTGATGTTTCAATGTTGCTGATTTGAAGCCTTACTTGGGTGAAGAAGATGACCTTGAGTTGAGGATGACTCCAAATCAAGAGGGGGAGGATGATGAGGACATCACTTCTTTAGATACACACTTACAACCTCCTCATGTTGAACAAGATGCGCCACAGATCCAAGGGCCAATTACTCGCGCACGTGCCCGTCAACTTAATCGCCAGGTGAATGCGTTCCTAAGCTTACATGGAAATATTTCTACGAATGGCATACTATTTAATTTTTGTGATGATTTTATTGTTATTAGGAACTTGGGAGAAGACCATGGAAAATAGCTCAAGAAACCAAATATTAAAGTGGAGATAACAAGTGCAAGTAAACTCCTATTTTTGAGACCGGTTCAGTTTCGGACTGGGAGACACTGTCAACTTCAAACAGCCATAACTTTTGATCCAGAAGGAGTTACAGGGCCTACAAGTACTTGTTGGAAAGCTTATGAAGTCTACTTTCTGATGGTTTTGGTTTCATGCCAAAATTCCTCCTGAACGGTCCAGAATCATCAAAATAAGTTACATTATTTTTCCTGTCCAAGTCAGTTTGGGCCTTTGGGCTTTGTATTTGTGTTGTGAGCTAAACCCATGAGGAGTGCGCCCCTCACAGGGCAAACCCTCACCTTAGGACATCCTAACTTATATATTCAGTAGCCGCCGCCGTTTAGAGTAGGTTTTGCTTAGATTAATCTATCTGTGAACAGTTTCACCGTTTATCGGCTTGTGAGACCCCATCTTCGAGAGTATAATCATTTATCTGCAATTGAGTTGCAATCTTCCTTGTTCTTGCTTGTGTTCTTCGATTCGCATGCAGGGATTAGCCTTCGTGGCGAGATCAACCGGGTAGCGCACGGTTGATAACAAGAGGAGTCGTGGTACTGCGATTGCAGGGTTCGGGTCGTGGT
Source organism: Oryza meyeriana var. granulata (assembly GCA_003991445.1). Lineage (NCBI taxonomy): Eukaryota > Viridiplantae > Streptophyta > Magnoliopsida > Poales > Poaceae > Oryza > Oryza meyeriana. The sequence continues at coordinate 22,157 of RYFJ01000122.1, read as the reverse complement.
GATCAGAAGCCGGATCGTGGGTGTCAATTCTCCACTAAATCGAGAGTTATCCTTACCTAACGGAAGATCGGGTGCCCTATTGCCATCAACCTACACCACAGAGAGAGAAGAGAGCATGGGAGAGTTAGGCATGGAGAGAAGGCCATGTTCCGAGGGCTAGTTCATGGCGAAGCTCACCAGAGATGAGCGGCGGCAGCGGTGGATCTCACCGGCACCGGAGAAGAGGCGCTCGTCTTCGGAGCCCCAAGGCTGTCTCACTGTGAATCACGATGGAACGTGGCGAGGACAAGAAAGTGCCTAAGGCCAAGGAGCGGTGCGGGGCAATGTGGAGTTGGAAGAGCGGCAGTCGGCGTGGTGGTGTTTGGGCGTCGTGGCACGTGTTCCACGCATGTCACGCGTTCTAGGAGTGGTGGCTGAGTGTTCAGATGCTTGGTGACTGATAGGTGGACCCCATAGGCTCCTAGGCTCCTTTTGTTAGTGAAAGAAGAGAGGGTTTCTCAAGAGAGGCTGTCTGGGAGCTGTTGCGATGAGCTGTCTTGCACAGAGGTTTATTCAATTCTTTTAGCCAAGTTTAGGTGTGAGAAAATTTCTGTAAGCAGGTGGTTATATGGTCTACGGACCTGCCAAAAATCTAAGCCTAGAGCCTTACAGATTTAATCTAGTGAAAATGTGAAATGGGCTCGGCAGCAGCAAAATCTGTAGTTCCTAGATTTTCTAGTGACTTTGCACATAACATTTTATTTAAACATCTAGTGAGTTTGATTTTGCCAATTTTTCTGGTGGTAGACATCAACATATTAAACCTTCTAACAAAAATTCAATGGTTGATCGATTAACATGAAATTCTGAAAAAAAATGTGAAATTTCCATCAGATTAGAACTATATTTCAGATTTACGCTGTTTTTAAGAGTTTTAAATAAGGAACCAAATCAAATGATAAAATAATGAAAATTTTACATTGGGTTCCAGATATTGTCTAATTCATATGAAATTTTTCTCGACAATTTATTCAACCACATTTTTGGTTTAGCCTTCCATATATGCACTAAATTCCTATTATGCATTGCCAAGAAAATCCAAAAACATGGAAATTTAAAGATGCACACCAAGTATAACATTTTATTCCTCCTAACCATTTCTCACAAGGATTTCTTTTAAACTACCAAAAGTTGGTATGTTACAGATGGATTTTTTATTAGGTATTTCTAAATCCATAAACCACTCTTGCACTACCCTTTTTGTTTGGACATATGAGTCAGCTTATCTCTACTGCTATAAAAATAAGGAGTGTTTCCATTCGTCCGCGTGGTGACGTCAGCATGATGTCCCCATGCGTGAACCGCCCCTCTGTGAAGCTCGAGGTGGCGTGCTGCAGCACGATGGCGGCCATGGTGGTGGTGTTGTTGACGCGGGCCACGCCGGCCTCGTGGTGCTCGAACTCGGTGTGGATCTGAGCCATTTCAAGAAATGCGGCATCAAGATTGCAATCAACACCAAAGATTCTTGACTTCTGATCCCATGTCAAAGTAACCTAGAGGGAGAAAGAAAAGACTTAAACAGATTCAGAGAAGCCCTCGCCTGCATGGTGAAGTTGACGTGGTCCTGGACGCTGGCGAGGCGTTTCTGCGCGGCGGTGTGCACCTCCTCCAGCTTCCGCTGGATACGCTCCATGACGACCCGCTCCTCCATTGAGCCCACATGGTCCATCGAACTCTCGCCGGGGCTTCCTAGCTTCAGGAAGGAGGCGTAGGTAGATGGTGGCAGCCAGCAGTGAGGTGTGCACATTTTCTTTCTTGGTGGAGAGGGCGAGAGAGCTAGAGAACATGGGAGAAGGGTTTAAGGGCTAGGGTTTTCCGGCCGAGTCCCATGGGCCTCGGCCGGAAAACCCTAGCCCATTACGCGCTTCGTCATCTCAAAAATTTTTAGCCGAACTGATGTCGCTTATGAAGGCGTACGCGTTCAATTCAAAAGACATTGGAATCAATTTTTTTACTAAACATAGTACTCCCTCCATGTTCAATTGATTTAATCCGTTTCTCAATTTTCAGGATTAAGTTTAGTACCTACTTGGCTTTTTAAAATTAATAATAGAATTACAATAAGTTTTACCTTGCAAAATAAGTTAATTCCCCTTGCTAAAAAAAGTGGGACACCATCCTCTTTCTTCTCACAGGTTCATAGCGGCACGCCATGTGGTAAGATACATAGGAGAAGGAAAAAACATGCCACCACCCAAATCCGGCTCTGACCTGGTAGTTCACATTTTCACCTCTTGACCAGAGCATGACCGGCCATCTTATGAACCATAAGTAACTTCGTGCAACGCAGGATACAGGAGATGATAGCATTATTGGTCTCGATCTTTCAGTGGAGACATGTAACTTGATTGGGGATGGAGACGACGTTCACAATCCGACTACAACCGTCTGAAGAGGCTGCGCCTTAGCGACCGATACACCGACTCCAAGGGTTGCTCACAATCTTGTGGGGCACGAATAACCCGGCCATGAGGGCACTCATCCTACAAGCAATCGAAGAACAAGCAAGAACAAGTAGAACAAGCACTGAATTGCTAGATTAATATGAAGGTTTCGACAATAAACACAACATGGTGAGGTTCTGAAGTCAAGCGAACAGGCGACCTAATCGACACTCGCGTTGCAACTCAAAGTAGCGACGGCTTACTTGGAATCAACAAAACATGACTGTTCCTGGTGGCTCTAAGCCCTATTAATAGATGGGAGACGACCATAGGGGTGTTGGGGTCGTACCATAACCCTAAGACGCTTCCTTAGTGGACTCAACTTGATACACGGCCCATTTGACCAAAATAGGGTGATGTAGCACAATGGACAGAACAGGTCTCCATATTGAAAGGATGATTGTGGCCGACTCTGATTAGATATGGATGTGAGGCTGAATCCGTTTGAAAGTAGTCTTGATTAGATTTCCACGAAGTATTTACACGCCCAAATTGGAGTCCGAATGAAGTCGTGGTGACCGTCACAAGTTGGTGTTGTCCGGCAGTCCGAATCCAGCCCGTGCGACTCCTCTTCCCTGTTGATCCTCGCCATTGTTCCTAAGCAAAACAAGAGTGCACGCGTTTTCATGGTCTAAATAGGTTGGACACAAACCTTAGAATGAACTCACCTGATAGTTGAGTTGACATGCATGAGCATGAGTAATTAGACTAGTAATCTGTACTTGTAGGCGTGTGGATGTATTGATGGTGTTGATGTCCTCATCATCCCCTCCTTCTTGCATTTGAATCGTCCTCAGCTCAAGCACATCTTCTTCGTCCAAATATGGCTTCAAATCTGTAATATTAAAAGTGGGACTAACCCCAAAATCTGCAGGTAGATCTAGCTTGTATGCATTCTCATTAATTTTCTCTAACACTTGGAAAGGTCCATCCACTCTAGGCAATAACTTAGACTTTCTCAAGTCATGAAATCTATCCTTTCTCAAATGCAACCAAACCAAGTCTCTAGGTTCAAAATTCAATTGCCTTCTACCTTTGTCACCAGCAATCTTATATTTAGCATTCATGCGCTACATATTTTCTTTACTGGTTTCATGCAGTTTTAACATAAACTCAGCACGTTGCTTAGCATCAAAATTCAATCTTCCAGAAGATGGCAAAAGCAATAAATCAATTGGAGCACGAGGCACGAAACCGTAAACAATCTCAAACAGGCACATCTTTGTAGTAGAATGCAGTGAGCGATTATAAGCAAATTCAATATGAGGAAGGCATTCTTCTCACATTTTAATGTTCCTCCTCAAAACAGCCCTTAACATAGTGGACAAAGTTCTATTCACAACTTCAGTTTGACCTTCAGTTTGGGGATGACAAGTAGTAGAGAATAAGAGCTTAGTCCCCAATTTAGCCCATAAAGTTCTCCAAAAGTGGCTAAGAAATTTAGTGTCACGATCAGAAACAATTGTTTTTGGCACACAATGTAATTGAACAATCTCGTGAAAAAACAAATCAACAATATGAATAGCATCATCAGTTTTATGACATGGTATGAAATGTGCTATTTTAGAAAATCTATCCACGACAACAAAAATGCTATCACGTCCCCTCTTAGTCCTAGGCAAACCCAACACAAAACCCATAGAAATATCTTCCCAAGGAATGCTAGGAACAGGTAGAGGCATATACAAACCATATGGATTGAGTCGTGACTTAGCCTTTTGACACGTAGTGCAGCAAGAAACAAATCTCTCCACATCTCTTCGCATCTCTGGCCAAAAGAAATGACCAGTAAGTATGTCCTCCTTCTTCTTTGCGCTAAAATGCCCCATCAACCCACCTCCATGCGCTTCCTGTAACAACAACAGGTGAATGGAGCTAGCTGGAATGCATAGCTTATTAGCTCTAAACACAAACCCATCATTCAAGACGAATTTGTTCCATGTCGTTCCATCTTTGCAATGCAGCAACACATCTTTAAAATCTTCATCATGCACATATTGGTCTTTAATTATTTCTAATCCAAATATTTTATAGTCAAGTTGTGTGAGCAAAGTATATCTTCGAGGCAAAGCATTAGCAATGATATTCTTCTTTCCTTTCTTGTGTTTGATAACATAAGGAAATGATTCAATGAATTCAACCCATTTTGCATGTCTATGGTTCAAGTTTCCATGACTACGGATATGTTTTAAAGATTCATGATCAGAATGTATGACAAATTCTTTGGGTCACAAATAGTGCTGCCATGTTTCTAAATTTCTTACTAGGGCATATAATTCCTTATCATAGGTAGAATAATTCAGAAGAGGCCCACTCAATTGCTCACTAAAATATGCCATGGGTTTTCCTTCTTGTAGCAAAACACCACCCAAACCAATTCCACTAGCATCACACTCAAGCTCAAAAATCTTATTAAAAGTAGGAAATTTAGAAGAGGTGCATGTGTCAACTTATCTTTCAACATGTGGAAGGCATTCTCTTATACCGTGCTCCAAGAAAAAGGCACTCCCTTCTTTGTGAGCTCATTCAATGGTGCAGCAATGGTGCTGAAATCCTTCACAAAGCGGTGATAGAATCTAGCAAGACCTGAAAAACTTCGCACCTGTGTGATAGTCTTTGGGACAAGCCATCCTTGTATAGCTTCGACCTTAGCCTAATCAACTTCAATTCCCTGTGGAGTGACAACATAGCCAAGAAAAGAAACGCGATTGGTGCAAAAGGTGCACTTGTCAAGGTTACCAAACAAACGTGTATCGCGTAAAGCATTAAAAACAGCACGAAAGTGATCAATATGCTCATCCATAGACTTGCTGTAAATCAAGATATCATCAAAATATACTATCATAAATTTACCAATGAAAGCACGTAAACCTCATTCATTAATCTCATGAAAGTACTAAGTGCATTAGTTAACCCAAAAGGCATGACTAAGCACTCATATAAATCGAACTTAGTTTTGAAAACAGTTTTTCATTCATCTCCCAATTTCATACGGATTTGGTGGTATCCACTATGCAAATCAATTTTTGAAAACACAACAGCACTACTCAATTCATCAAGCATATCATCTAATCGTGGAATGGGATGACGATATCGAATGGTGATATTGTTAATTGCTCTACAATGCACACACATACGCCATGTTCTGTCTTTCTTAGGCACTAAAATAACTAGAACAGCACAAGGACTAAGAGACTCACGTACATAACCTTTGTCAAGTAGTTCTTGTACTTGGTGCTGAATCTCCTTAGTTTCCTTCGGGTTTCTTCTGTATGGTGCACGGTTGGGTAATGAAGCACCAGGAATGAGATCAATCTGGTGCTCAATCCCTCGAATGGGTGGCAGCCCCAGTGGTATCCCACTTGGAAATACATCAGAAAACTCCTGCAAAACGTTAGACACAGCAGGGGGCAAGGAACGCTGCATATCGTGAAGTGAAATCAAAGCATCTTTGCATACCAAAGCATAGCAAACAGAAGTGGAAGCAATCAATTCATTAACATCAGAACAGGTAGCAAGCAAGCATGTTCCTTTCAAGATTATCTCATTTTTCTTGGGACAAATAAATATGTTTTGTTTCTTATCATTCCTTACAAGATCCTTTGCAACAATGTGGTTCTCACTTTTAGCATGGTCCTGTAATTTAAGTTTTTGGGCTCTAGCAGCATCATCTTGCACAATAGCCTTTGGAGACATAGGATGTAGCATAATTTTTCTTATCATGGTGCAGAAAAGAATACTGATTTGATCTACCATGATGCATTGAATCTCTATCAAATTGCCATGGTCTACCTAGCAGAATAGCACATGCTTACATAGGCACAACATCACATTTAACAACATCACGATATGATCCAATAGAGAAATTAATTCGCACCAGCCTAGTAACCTTTGCCTTACTGCTGTTATTAAGCCATTGGATGTGATATGGATGTGGATGCGGTTTGGTACTAAGTGCAAGTTTCTCGACCATGTCACTGCTGGCCAAGTTGTTGCAGCTACCTCCATCAATAATCATGCGGCAAGAACGCTCTTTGATGACACACTTTGTTTGAAACAACGTGTGCCGCTGATTTTGCTTTGCCTTCTCCACTTGCGCACTAAGCACACACTGCACAATGAGGCTCTCATAACGCTCGGCATCATCAGCACCAATATGCTCTTCGGATGCTCCATCATTACCTGCATGGTTAGTTGCAAGCATAGTATGTATATCTTCATCGAAATCACTAGCAGATGAATACTCACCGTCATCTTTAACAACCAAAACATGCTTGCTAGGCAGTCACGCTACACATGTCCAAAGCCCTTACATCGGTGACATTGAACATCTCTAGTTCTTCCTGTAGATACCATAGAAGAAGCGCTCTCAGTGGGTGCTTGGGCTGCCTTTGATGCTGTAGGCACCCGACTTGCTGAATTAGTGGGAGAAACACATGGCTTACTGTAGTTGTTAGATGAAGAAGGTGCTGCCTGACTCGGGGAGGAAGTCGGTGGTGGAGCACGTCCAACTGGGAAAGTAGTCATGCGTGCTTGCCCTGAGTTAATTTTTCCTACAGAAACATTAGTCCAGAAACTTGCACGACGTCCCTGCACTTCTCTTTCAGCTTTACAAATAAGGTGAAATAGACGAGTAACATTATTGTAATCTTTGTAAGCTAGGATGTCCTGAATTTCATGATTTAAACCACCCAAAAATCTAGCCATAGCAAGTTCCTCAGTCTCCTCTAAGTCACAACGCAACATGCCCATTTGTAGTTCCTGGTAATATTCTTCTACGCTTTTATTTTCCTGCCTCAATTATTGTATTTTATGTAACAGATCACGTGCATAGTAAGAAGGAACAAATCTAGCCCGCATGACCTGTTTCAAAGCATCCCAAGTTTGTGGTATGTTATTCGGATTTTTCTTGCCATGTTCTTTCCACCAAACAGAAGCAAAATCAGTGAGCTCACTAGTTGTAGCCCTAACCCTTCTATTCTCAGGAAATTCATGACATGCAAATTTTTGATCGACAGCAATTTCCCAAGTAATATATGCATCAGGATCGTATTTACCAGCAAAAGGCGGCATCTTAAATTTAATCCTACCAAAAGCATCATCGTTGTTGCGTACCTCACGTCGGCGACCCATCCCTGCACGATTGTGATGTAGCCGTTGGTGAAGACGAGCTTCTCGGTCATCATGTTTAGTATCAGCAGAGTACTCATCTTCCAAGTCATTCTCATCATGTACACCATCATCAACGTTGTCATCCTCATGTTGTGGGTTCCCCGCATCAGCACGGATGTTATCAATACATCTCAACATAGCAGCTAAGTTGGTGTTGATTCCAGCAAATGAAGTCTCTAGAGCAGCAAGCTTGGTATTGGTTTCAATCTGGGTGGTCTCCAATTGACCAAGCTTGTCATTCGCCACCTGCAAGTCTGTATCAAGCTCCTCCGTGTGCCTCTTTACCTGCTGCTCGAAATGCTATATAATTCCCCTCGTGCAAGGAGAATGTGCCATGCCATGGCCATCCTCCGAAGCTGACATCACTTAAAAGAACAAAGACAAGAAAACAGTGAAATGAAAACAAAATCCCTAATGCTACTAGGATGTGGCTACAGCAAGGTGCTCACTCTCAACCCATTCACACAAGCTCTTACCAATTCTTACCTAAGTCAACAGGAGGGAACGGCCACCAACAAGTCGGCAATCCTTGAAAAGAGAGTGTATCGGTGCCATAGCAACAACACCTGTCAAGCTATACTTGGATATGTGGAGCCGTAGGTGGGCTGAAAGTAGTGCACAAGGAGTACTAGTACCACGTTAGTTACAAAAGCAAGCTGAGAAATCGTTCAACGGTAGTACCGTGCTGGTCCTAGGCTAGACCGTGCTAGAGACGTGAGCCTAAACACAAGCGTTGTCACATGAATAACTAGCAGCTGTGTAAAACAGAGAGCTAGAACAAGCAGCAACTAAAACAAACCCCTCTATTATCTTTTCTTTTCTTTTCCTTATTTTATTTTATTTTATTTTTTTATTTTATTTATTTTTGTAGAAGGTACCTCAAATCTGTAAACTCAATGCAAGATTCTCAGAAACTCATTACACCCATGCACTTTTTTTGGACTTAAATCTGTAAACTCTCTCTCTCTCTGAAGTAAATAAGCTGCAAAGAAAGGGGAAGCGTTGGGTTCGATGGTGGTGGTTCTGGTAGTGGTTGCAGATCAGGTGGTGGCGTCGGTGACGATAACATGAGCAGAACTCAAAACTCTAGTGGCTAACCTTAAGACCAGCAACTTGACTCAACCAATGCAAACCGAAGACTCAACAAGCCCTAACTAAGTAATACTAACAGAAACAGATTAATCTACCACGTTTTTTTGGCTTTTTGTGGACTATAGGAAATTCATTAAGAATAACAATAGATCTCTCATCGATCAACCTCAGCTTTGATACCACTTGATAGCATTATTGGTCCCAATCTTTCGGTGGAGACATGTAACTCGATTGGGGATGGAGATGATGTTCACGACCTGACTACAACCGTCCGAAGAGGCTGCACCTTGGCAACCGATACATCGACTCCAAGGGTTGCTCGCGATCTTGTGGGGCACGAATAACCTGGCCACGAGGGCACTCATCCTGCAAGCAATCGAAGAACAAGTAGAACAAGCACTGAATTGCTAGATTAATATGAAGGTTTCGATCATAAACACGGCATGGTAAGGTTCTGAAGTCAAGCGAACGGGCGACCTAATCGACACGTGCGTTGCAACTCAAAGTAGCGACGGTTTACTTGGAATCAACAAAACCTGATTGTTCCTAGTGGCTCTAAGCCTATTAATAGATGGGAGACAACCACAGGGGTGTTGGGGTCGTACCATAACCCTAAGACGTGTCCTTAGTGGACTCAACTTGATACACAGCCCATTGGACAAAATAGGGTGACGCAGCACCGTTGATAGAACTTTGATTAGATATGGATGTGAGGCTGGATTCGTTTGAAAGTAGTCTTCATAAGCTTTCCACGAAGTATTTACACACCCGAATCAGAGTCCGAATGAAGTCGTGGTGACCGTCACAAGTTGGTACTATCCGGCAGTCTGAATTCAGCCCGCGCGACTCCTCTTCCCTGTTGATCCTCGCCATCGTTCCTAAGCAAAACAAGAGTGCGCGTATTTCTATGGTCTAAATAAGTTGGACAAAAACCTAAGAATAAACTCACCTGATAGTTGAGTTGACGTGCACGAGCATGAGTAATTGGACCAGTAATCTGTACTTGTGGAGGTGTGGATGTATCGATGGTGTTGATGTCCTCATCAGGAGATTACGTATGATTCTCTAATTAAAATTGACTTTGCAATGTATGGGTACTTTGCTAATTAAAATAAAAAATGAAGAGAAGCAACGAACCTAATTTGCTTGCTACATTGACTAATTAACCTCAACTCCACGTCTCCTGATTTGCTTATGCAAGCTACACTTATAACCTTCCATGATCGATGATCTTGTCGGTAATTAAACTATGCTAGTCTGCATTATACATGGCCATGTCCTCAAGTTCCAAAGCAGAGTTGCACACATGCATGGAGCATCTCATAAAACACAAATAGAGATTATGGTAGGTCTGTTCAGGATTTCCTATATAATACAAAAAAAGGGAAGATCGTTTCTTTTAACTAAAGAGAAGATCGTTAGGTCGATACGATCAGCATTAGTGTTTACCTGACATTAAAATTTTCCACCGTAACATCAACGGCCAGACATCTGTATCGAAGTAGAAAAATAGATGCTCTGTCACAGAGCTAGTAAAGCCAGCCGCCCATCCGTTCTAATGATCGTCTTGCTCGTTGGAAGGCTAACGCAGTTGGGCTAGACACACCATTGTCTTTGATGCCTTGAACGACAAATCGCTAACCCCGTTCTCCTGCCGTTGCTAGCAAAAGTGAGTAAATTGTTGTTGAGATTATGAACTGTGGAAGAAACGTCCATGTGTTCCAATTGTTGTCAAAGAACAATAGTGGGAATTGAGAGTAGACTCTAGTAGTAAATTCTTTGTATTGATCTCAAAAATTTTGCCATTACAGTAGCCTAGGTATCTATTTATAGGCCTAGGAGTACAACTACAGCTCTAGGGTTTCATTTACAGGTGATATTACATCAGAGTCCCTTGATAGGGATAGCTACAGGGGTAGTTCTGTCTTATGTTGACTGTAGGCTCCTTGATAGGTTATTGGGCCGTCACGCGGGGCATGAGGCCCTTATCTGGGCCAGGCCCTTGGTGGGTCTTTCGGCCTTTTTGGCCATCTCTTCTTAGTCGGGATGGCCGCCATAAGATTCTGCCCACGGGGCCGCCTCTTCGGCCTTTCTGGGGCCTTCACCCACAACCCCAACACTCCGTCCCGAAGTTCTTCGTCTTCGCTGAGCATACTACGACCTTCACCTTCGAGCTGGGCCCTTCGCCTTCATGCCTTTGGTCTTGGGCCGTCAAAGGGGCATTGTTAGGTGGCTTTGGTCTTGAGCCTTCCGAAAGGGGGATGGTCCGAAGGGGTTGCGGCCTGCCTCCAACAAGCCCCTCATGCCCAAGGGTGAGCTGCGACTCGGCCGAGCTCGTGGATACCATCTCTCACCATGCAGGCCACTCGCCGTCCCTACTTCGGCTGAGTATAGCTCAAGACCTTCGGTTCCGGTTTGCCATGCTTCGATGGGGCTCTTCGGCCCTGTGGGGCGATGAGGACAATTTCTACAAGGCACAACACTTGTCACCACGTGACGGTTTGTGCGACCTCTTGGCGGTTTGCCCGTTTCAACGCCACGAGGCAGTCGAGGCAGCAACAAGACGGTTCGCCTCCCTAGGCGCCACATGTCGGCTGATGCGGTGATGAGGCAATTCGCCTTCCGATGCGCCGCATGGGCTTCTCATCTCGTGCCGCGTGTCATCTTGCCATTGGCTGATTTTGCGCTCGTGGCGGTTCGCCTCCTGAGGTGACACATGGCACGCCGTGATTGGTCGATGTCGGGTGGCCTCATCTATATATAGATGCGGCCGGCCCCCATGATGCCACTTTGTCTTTTTGCTCGAGATAACGCTCTCCACTGTTCACCTGCGCTCACCGTTCTCCGCGCTTCAAACTTCTTGTGACTTCGATCCAAGCCTTCTTCACCCAACCTAGCGCCCATGGCTCCTCGGAAACCTACTTTGGCGAAGGCCGGCGGCATAGGCCTAGGGTTGATCGACGATGACAACACAGTCTACCTTGGCCCCTCGCTCGTCCACTAGTCAGACATCAATGGCTTCTGCCAGAGGGAGGTCCTTGAGGAAGGCTTCACCCGAGTGCCCGGTGAGGACGCCGTTCCCGCACCTGGTGACAACGAGACGGTGGTCTTCGCCGCCTATTTCAATGCCGGGCTTCGGTTTCCCTGCTACAAGCTGCTCCCCGAGGTGCTGGCCCTCTTCAACCTAGAGCTACCGTAGCTTAGCCCGAGCGCCTTCGTCCATGTCGTCGTCTTCAAGTGGATGGCTCGAACCAAGGAGTTCATCTTGACGGCGGACCTCTTCGCCGTCGTTCACCAAGCTACCCTCTACAGCAAGACAGTGGTGACGCCGGCTGGGCTGAAGAAGAATCCATTCGGCTGCGTAAACTTCATCACACGGCCGGACCAGGCCGATTTGTGGCCTGTTCCCGCTTCGATGCCGAAGTGGGAGAAGTGGTGGATGAGGCGGTGGCTTTACCACAAGATCTTCTACGCCACCGGCTCCCGCAAGTTCAAGGCCCTGTGGACATCGCTAAGCATTCCCCGCTTTGACGGCCGCCCAAAGGTGTCTTCGTCAGGTGCGCTGGAGGCCCGCCGCCAGCTTCTCCGCACGATTGCGAGCCATCTCAGCATTCGTGACCTGATCGAAGAGTACCTCATGATGGGCGTCACTCCGCTAGCGCGGTCGTGGAACATCACCATTGACTGCGACAACCGGATTTGCGATCTCCCTGCCATCGCCGTCCCTAACGATCTCCTTGGTAGGTTCTTTTTGATCCTCTTCGATCTTCCGCTCGCCTACTGAGTTTCGCTCTGATCTGCTTTGATTCAGGCGACTTTGCACGGTTTGTAGTTATCTCCCTGGGCGAAGTGGAGAGGCTGGCGAAACGCCTCATCAGGGATATGACTTCGAAGGAGTACGGGGAGATCATGAAATTCCTTAAAGGGGGAAGGGTGAACCGCATATGCCTGCGGCGTCGCTAGGAGGTCCCCCCACGTGAGAACACTGTCCAGCCTCAGGGCGATGAAGGTGGGGATGCGGCGAGGAAGAAGCGGAAGAAGGCCACGGGCAACGCAGCAGGGCCCTGCTAGATGGCCTCGAGGATGTTTCAGCCTCTTCGAGCCATCCGCCCTTCGCCACCGCCAGCGGCTGATGACGAGGACGAGGATGGTGATGCAGGGGACACAAACCTTGGGGCCGTCGACTGAACCCCTAGCCCCAACGTCGCAATGCCCATTACCGGCCGGGCAGGAACCGGGCCATCACCCGGGCATGGGTCTTCAGCGGGACGCGTGTCTTCGGCCGTCCCCGCCCACCCCAGGAGTGCTGGAAGGGCGGTCCATTTCCAATTCATGCCAGCGGTGCTGGGCTTGGTGTTCAATGACTCTGAGTCGACTTCGCCGGTGCACCAAAGCCCAGTGGCGAAGAGGGCAAGAGTGGAGTCCCCCCGCCCGCCGAGGAGGAAGTCGTTGTAGACGACGACAGTGCGGATGCGGCAGAGGACGTGTCCACTGGAGGTGTGTCCGAGCCCGCCAGCAGCAGCAGACAGGGCACCGTGGACTCTAGCGAGTGGTTGACCGCGACACTCCTTGCATCCGACAACATCCTTCTAGCGCCAAGCTTCATCACCAAGGACTTTGTTGTCCGCGACGAGCTCTGCTCTTTCATCGAGGGCCTTAGCTCCTTGGCTTCGCCCTTAGCTATTCAGCCGGTCATCGATGACTGGTTCGACCTTGATGAGGCGGGCATGTCTCTTCATGGTCTGCTGACCAAGGTTTGTTTCCTCCAAGTCCTTTTTCTTCAGCCCGTACTTTGGGTCTTCGATTTTGCTTTGCTTAGCTTGTAGCTTCGCGTTTTTCTAGGCGATTTCCTTCGCTGGGAGTTACGAGCATATGGCACATGCCTGCTTGGACGACCTCAAGAGCCACCAGCGAGAGGAGGCGTCGAAGGCCAAGCGGCTAGCACAAGAGCAGGGCGTTCTCAAGAAGGCTCTCAAGGACGCCAAGGCCTCGAACTCCGCCCTGAGGACCGAGGCCGACCTGCTTCGAGCCCGTCTCGCCGACCGCGAAGTCAAAGTGGAACGACTTCATGCTGAGCTCACTGAGGTGAAAGAGGTCGAGGCTGGCACTCAAGCTTCAGCCATTGACGCCAGTCGTACGCTTCATGTGGCATTCACAAGGACGGGCGCCTTTCCTCCGCCACTGCCCGAAGACGAATCCCCTGCCGAGGCATTCACCGACTGGTGTGTTGTGGCCAGGGGGGCGGTAGGCGATGCTTTGGGCGTCTTTGGCAACTACTGTGCCTATACAGCGGGCTACGACATCCTTTCGGCCCTCCATGCTGGCGGTTGTGACCACCTCGAGGACCTCCCCGCGATCTACGCTCGTGATGTCGAAGACAACAGCGTGTGGGAGGGCGGGGATGAGGTCTGGTCCTACTACCGATCTTTCTAGAAAGGTTGGTGGGTACCCAAGGGCAAGGAGATAGCCGCCGAGCACCTCCACGACCAGTTGGAGAAGAGGAGGGAACGCGAGGCCGCCGAGATGATGCCCGGAGGCAGCGGAGACGTGCTAGAGGCCGAGGCACCGCCGCAGGTGTGACGGCCTCCTTCTCTTGGCTTATCTTTTTCTTCTTTTGGATAGCTTAGGATAGCTATTTCAGCCAAGATCGGCTCCTTGTAAATTTGCTTTTGTAAGGCCTTCGGCCCCACCTTTTCTTATGAATAGAAAAATCTTTCACACATCAAGTGTCTATTAACCAAAAGTTGTGCTTTCCTCGCTTTGACTACCTACGGCCAGCGCTGACTTCAAATTCGTCGTGTCTCGGCCGCCAGGGAAGATGAGGTATCCAGGCCCTAAGGACCGTGTCCCGACCGTGGTTATAAACGGTCAAAGCTTTGCCCTTTGTTCGGTGGCAAAGTGGTTGTGGAAGAACCCTGGGCGTGACGTGTCTGACTTCGACTAGGACTACCAACTTCGCTGTGGCGATATGGTGGAGTTCTAGCGAAATTTTCAGCTGTCGGCCCATCAAGAAAGGATTCAAAACTACCGGTACGCCTTTGTCCCAGTTGGCTTCCCCATTCGCGAGGTTCCGGTCGTCGTCCTGGAAAGCGATGATTCAGCGGAGCACGGAGTGGCTGCTTGCGACTCCCTAGTCATCGACCTCACAAGTGACGATACTCCTTTGGAAGACGAGGGTGCCTCGGGCGAGTACATATTTTGGCCAAGATTTTCTACTCACAGTCCTAGTGGGAGTTTAGTTAGCCTTGTAGATTACAGCTCGTCCGATAGCGAGGCATCGTCCTCTTCGGAATAGACTTGTAACATTGTACTGTAATGTGATGTGTATTCTTTGTATTTGGACATTCTTTTTCTTTGAATAAAATCTATTTGATTGGCATCTCTTACTTCTGTCACTTTCGACATCACAAGGATTTGATTGTTGTGGAGCCGATGCTTGTTCAATATCTTTGTGAGTTCGTCACTTCGTCCGCATCGCAGATTAGTGGCGAAAGAGCACATCAGCCGCTCGCCATCCCCTACCCTCAACGGACAGTGCTTTAGCTATTACTAAACGCTCGTTGTTATGTTGGGCTTCGTGATTTGTTTCTTTTTGGATTATGCATTCGTCTTGCAATTTTGTGGCCGAGCGATGCTTCGGCCGCTCGCCGTCCCCTACCTTTGAAGGATAGCGTCGTTACTTGGCGCTTGTCTGGCGGGTTGGTTTTCGCGCTATGCGTGCGTTTATTTATTTACTTTTTTGTGTGGCTGAACAATGCTTCAGCCGCTCGCCGTCTCCTACCTTTAACAGAGAGCGCCAAGTTATTGCTTGGTGTCGATGCTTTGCACCGGCAATAAAACTATAGGGCTACTCGGCGAGGGGAAACTCGGTGGATTACAGAGGAACACAGAGAGGTTTTATACTGGTTCAGGCCCTCGATGTGAGGTAATACCCTACGTCCAGTTGAGGTGTTATTCCTCTGAGGTGTTTGGTGATCAATGATCTTGTCGCCCTTTGAGGGGCACCCTGCCTCCCCTTATATACTGGGGGACAGGGGTACATGATAAGGATCCCAGCCGGATACGGCCAAGGGATTTCCTTCTTAGAGATAGAAAACTATCCGACTAAGACTGCTATTCCTTATCGTTCAAGGTAAGGCCTGCCGAGTGCTATCTTATCTCTAATTACATGATTCGGCCCATCCTCTATCCAAGTGGCCCATATGCTGGTGGTGAGGTACCCGGGGCCCATGGCCTCCATAGTAGCCCCTGAGACCTTCATAGTTGAGTCACAGCTGATGCCGAGTGCTCATCCTCCATGGTGAAGATTACCCGAGTGCGATGCTCCCGAGTACTCTTTGTCTGAGTAGGTCTTCTTCCCGAGTCCTACTTCATGTCAGCTGGCAGGGAGGCTATGAAGGGCTTCATGTAGATGTATGAATAGTGTGCGTCAAATAGGCGCACCTATTAGGTGTAGCCCCTGACTTTGTGCTTAATTATGAAGACAATTAAACATAAAGTCAAAGATCTTTAACCTGATAATCTTTCCCGAGTAGATTTCTACTGGTATATGAGATTCTTCGGTATCATGTCAACCGGAATAAACTTTATAGTCTTGCCGAGTAAGGAACTACTCGTATGTAGGACTCTTTGACTTCATGTCAGTCGGAATATGTGTTCATAGTCTTGCCGAGTAGGATGCTACTCGTATATGGGACTCTTCAACGTCATGTCAGCTAGAAAAGTGGGTTTATAGTCTTTCCCGAGTGGCGTCCCACCCAGAAGTTAGACTCCTCCGCATCATGTCAGCAGGAATGAGAGATTTATAGTCTCTCCCGAGTAGTGCACTACTCGAAAGTTAGACTCTTCAGCGTCATATCGGCTGGAATAAGGTTGCTCATGGCAACTGATGGCCATGCATGTAGGCCGAGTACCACTTTATGAAAATAAACCCACAGCGTGGTTAGGTGTACTCGAGAAAGATACCTGCATCCCTAATTTTAATGAAGACCAGCTTGTGATCCATGTAAGGATATATATCCTCGAGACCTGGTGGATAGAACAGATACCCAAACATATATGTTTAGCAATAAGGCTCTCATGAAGCATATCTATTTACCTCATCGACTCTTGTTAGTAGCACCAGCGCTATAATTTCAACTCAGCCTGCGGGCGGCCCACATGGAGCATGCTACTGTAGGAACTCATATCTTGGTGGCCTAGTGCTGACTGTGTAGGCCCAAGCCCATTTAGTCGGCATCGGCTTTATAAAAGGTGGGGAGAGAGAAAAAGATTCCTTCATCTTCCCCAAATCAGCCAATCGCTTTGTCTTCCACCTTTGCGCCCAACTTTTCGCCTCCCGCTCGGCTAGGGTTAGCTGCTGCTGTTCCCCATCCGAACTCGGGCGATTCCAATCCTCTTCGTCTGTTCCAAGCCCCCGATTCGCTTTTCCCCTAAATCTTTCCGCTCCCAATCATGCTGAAAGCTTCGGATCTTGCCGGTACACCGGAGAATGCTTGGCCGATTTCGGATTGCGGCTCGGTGAAACTGAAGCTGCTGGAGAGTCAACCAAAGTTGCCCAGTCAGGAGGTGATCCGTTGGCGGCCGGCTAAGGGTGAGTCGGTCCCAAATCCCCAATCTGGTGAAACAGTAGTTTTTGCCTCTTTTTTCGATCGGGGTTTGTGCCTTCCCTCTTCTGATTTCTGCCGCCGCATCCTTGACTTCTATGGGCTGGAGTTGGTGAATTTGAATCCCAACTCGATTATTCAAATCTCCATATTTGTCACTCTTTGCGAGTGTTTTTTGGGTGTGGAACCCCATTTTAATTTCTTTAAGCATCTGTTCCACATCAAACCCCCGGCCTCCAAAATAATATCATGTGATTGGGGGGGCCGGTCTCCAGCTGAGGAGTGATGGGAAGAAAACATATCTTGATCTCCCCTTGAAATCTTCCTTGAAAGGCTGGCATAAGAAGTGGTTCTATTGCGCAGATCTGGCTCCCTCCTTGCGTCCATTCACCAGCTTGCCACCGGTGGTTTTACCAAGTTGGTCGGCAGAACCAACCTATGAGGAGATGGGGCAAGTGCACCAATTACTGGGGAAATTAGATGGCCTGAAGAAGGCTGGCCTGACTGGACCTTGGGTGGCTCGTCGCTTCCTGACTCGGCGCATCTAGCCATTGAAGCTGAGGAGAGCATTTGGCTGGGCTTTTAAGGGCAAAAATGATCCTGATCGAGTGAGCAACGAGTCGGCTAACAAGCGCACAGTGACCGAGACCCTGTTCGGTTACTTCTCCGAAGGGGTGATCGCGACCGAAGACGATAATCGCCGAGTCACGGCCTATAGCTTCATTCGGCCCCGTACCAAGGTAATCTTTAACCTTCTTCTGTGAAGAGAGCCTATGGGCTTGTGCCTATGATTGTTCAGCATTGTATGGTATACTTTGTTGTCTCATCTGTAGTGGCATGAAGAGTTTGATGAGGACTCGAGCCCGTTGTCGGCCGTCAAGTCGAAGAAGAGGCCGAGGAGCCCCTCTGCTGCCCAACCCGACTCCAAGAGAGCGGGGAAGAAGCCTATTCTGTATCAGGGCGAGGGGGCCATGACATTGCGTGTCGCGGTAGGAGGCCTAAAGATAAAGGACGGCACCACCACGGCGCCCAAGCGATCAAGTCCTAGGTTGGGATCAATGCGGCCAAGCTCGACGCTGCCAAGCCCGGTAAAAGTGCCATCGAGTGCACGGTCTGAGCAGACGCCGCCAAGCACACGGGTGCCCGAGCCAGCTATGCCACCAACGGGGTCACCTCCGGTTGCCACGCCGCTGCCGACTGCTTCATCGACGAGGCCAACAACCGGGTGCAGCGCTCCACAGGGACCCGGATCGCCCGGCGGGAGACTGAAGTTCTCCAAGAGGTATGCTGCTCTGGATCTTCTAGGATTCTTGTCTGTTGCAGTAGTACTTTGATGATTGTCTTGTGATGCAGGAAGCGTGCCGACATCGATCTCAAGGAGACCGCTCCGACCGCTCCCCTTGAAGAGCCTGCCCCAGCCGAGCCAGCACCTGCGAGGGCACCCGCTGAGCCAGAGGCCAGCCCAGTCATGGAGACTGAGGTGGTCCTGACTGCGGGGCCGCAGTTGCCGCCCGACCAAGGGGCAGTTACTGAGGTTGTTGCCCCAGCCCCTGAGTTGCCGCCCACTGTAGAGGTCGCTGCTGGAGCCCCTGAGTAGATTCCCGAGGTCATGGGTGACGCCGGCGTGGGGGCAGGGACCCATCACCATCGTGGTCATCGTCATCGTCGTCGTCTGCTGCGCGCCGGGAGATCCCAAACCTTCCTCGGATTGAAGCTCCTCCGCGTAGGCTCCCTCGGACGTTCACCTGGACGGCGCCTGACGGGACCGTGAAGAGCTTCAAGCTTGATGCGGCCGCGGCGAGGAGGGAACGCGAAAGCTTGCTTCGCGCCGCCATCGCCGGGTCCCAGGGAGTTGGGGTATAATTCTTGTGGCAGAGTCATGGTGGTCTTCTTGTTTTGACGTCTGACTCCACTCTTGATTTATTCTTTCCCTGAGCAAAAACTTGTCGATCGCAATGAGGAGATGACGGAGATCTTGATCGAAATGGCCCCCCACCTTGCGGAATTAGAGCAGCTCCAGGCATTGAAGGCCGAGATGGAGGAGCGCCACGCGGGGAGGGAAGCTTGGCTAAAGGATGCCGTCACCCAGCTTAGGGATGAAAATTGGGCCCAAGCCGCGAAGATCAGAGGTAAGTCCCCCGAATGCGTCTTCCCGACTGAACTCTTGATGTATTTCCAGCTGCGTTGTTCCGACTGCCCAGTTGCGTCTTGGCCGCAGGTTGAGTCCATGACTAATCTGTCGTGCAGCCCTCGAAGCCGAGTTAAAGACCCAAACAGAGGGGGAAGCCCAGCTGAAGGAGGCCGAAGAAGCCAAGGCCGGGCTTGAGAAGGTCAAAGCCGACCTGACAAAGGCCAACGCCGAGCTCGCACGGGAAAAGGCCGAGTTAAAAGAGGCCACCATCAAGCTCGGCGAAGAAAAAGCCAAACTGAAGAAAACTGTAGCCGAGTGAGAGGCCGACTACGAAAGTAAGTCCCCAACCTGACCGTGATCTTAACCAATCGATTAGTCATTCCATCTGCAACCGAGCCTGACAAGTTTACTTGCCGGTGGACCCGGACAGACATTAAAGCCAATGTCCAGGCCCAATATCGGTTTTACACAGAGGAGATAAGAGTCATCAGGGAGTCACGGGAAGCCCTCATCGGGTCTGTGAAAGGGCTCCTTGACCTCATAGATCCCAGCCCTGTGGGAACTAGTTGTAGCAGGATCCCCCAAGTAGAGGCGCGTCTTGAGGATGCACCGAGTGCCTTGATTCTGTACTCGGATGAGCATGTCATTGCCGGCGTGGCCCAAACCCTGGCGATGACCAAATCAATCTACCCGAGGGCAGACATTGAAGCCATCGGGGAGGGGTTTGCCAAGGAGACGACGCCTGAGGAGGCGCTGGAGCTGATAGCCCAGGCGAGGCCGACTGCTGAGATAATCACCCGAGACCTGGGTCTATAAGAGTAATATATCATGTAGTCGGTATGTATAAACTTTTGTGGAAAACATGTGTAAATATACGTGCATTGCCGCCAAGCTTATCACTCAGTCGTCCTTAGCTTTACTTGACCGTGTAGTCTACGCTGAGTTAGTCTGTCAGAACTTAATAAAATCGTTCAATGTAAGGAGCTGTACTCGGGCAGACGCGACAGTCGTAGTAAGGCTTTATAACTAGAGTAGGATAAGCTCGTATATTATTGACAGAATACATATATACATGCAGCCCCCGACTCCTACTCGGTTGATGCAAGCGGCGTAGTGAGTCAGAGAAACTGTACACATGAAAAATTATAAAACTCAGGTATAGAAGGACGTAGCTGTTCTATGTTCATGAGTTGCTGATGAGGACACCGTCTTCGGTCTTCAGTCGGGTAATGTGCCTGTCGCGTGACCTCGGCTATAATGAACAGCCCTTCCCAGTTTGTGCCTGTCTTTGGTGGTTTGTATTTTCCTCAAAACGAGATCCCCGACCAAAAAGGCGCGGCCACAGAGATTGCGGTTGTGGTAGTGACGCAAGCCTTGAAGGTACCGTGCCGACTGGATTGTTGCGGTGTCTCTTGCTTCTTCCAACTGATCTAGCTCAACCAGTCGGGTATTATTTGAGACGTCTTCTGAGTAAGCCCGGACTCGCGGAGAGCCGAATTGTAACTCTGTTGGTAGCATAGCCTCAGCACCGTAGACCAAGAAGAAAGGGGATTGCCCTATTGCCCGACTAACCGTGGTTCTAAGAGACCAGAGAATAGATGGGAGTTCTTGTACCCACCGGCCTGCGTATGGTGGTAGTCGGTCGAATATCCTGGCCTTGATGCCTTGTAAGACCATACCGTTGGCTCGTTCGACCTAGCCGTTGCTCCATGGGTGTGCCACGGATGCATAGCAGATCTTGATGCCGAAATCTTCGCAGAAGTCTTGAAATACGCCGCCTGTGAACTGAGTACCGTTGTCGGTGATGATGTGGTTAGGAACCCCAAACCTGTATAGTATATTCAGGATGAAGTCCTTTGCTCGTGCCGCTGTTATAGTTGCAATGGGTTTGGCCTCAATCCACTTGGTGAACTTGTCAACTGCGACGAATAGATGTGTAAACCCTCCTGGCGCTTTCTTGGAAAGGAGCCCCGACCATGTCGACCCCATACGGCGAATGGCCAAAAAACTAGGGATAGTTTGAGTTTCCTGGCTGGAGGTTTGTTTGTCTTGCAGAACTAGCAACCCGCACTTCCAACATATCCTCGTCTGTTACTCTTGGGCCCAGAAAAACCCTGCGTAACCTTTCCAACTCAACCTCCGATCGTCATGTTGCCAACATATGCCCGAGTGATCGACTGCAGATCTGCTCCTCTCGTGTACACAACGATGCAGACACACAATGCCTCCATCGTACAGTTTCTTCCGACTAGTAGGAAGCTTTTGCTTCGATGCCTATCTCTCGGCTGACGGCGACTTCTGAGTTCTCGCCAAGAGAAATTTGAAACAAGAGTCCCTATCTTGACACTTATGTGCAGCACCTCATCTTTAGCCTGTAGTTCGCCTCCTGACTGCGCCGCTTGCCTTTCTCTGACTGATGCTCCATGAGCTGCCTCAACAAAGATTCCAGTCGAACCACTTCCGTCTTGGATCCCATGATTCGCCAGGCTTCATCCCGCGTCGTGATGACGCAGACAGTGTTATCTCCAGCCCGTACAATTGCTTTTCACAGCTTCGGACCTCTGACAGTAGCCGCCATGTCATCGAACAAGTCCAGTTTCATGACTTGGTACCACAGTGAGAATCGGCGCACAACCAGTCGAGTTGTCCGATGATATAGCCCGGAGCCCGTGG